>CM060094.1:3583105-3846788 GCA_030522485.1 Stenchaetothrips biformis
CACGGACAATTTGGATAGAACGGCGACCCTCAGCAACCTAACAAAATAGCCATCTTGAGCAGAAGATGACTGCCATGGATTTTGGAAGCTGCACGAGCAGGTATTCAGGGTTCATTGAGTGCACCCATGCAAAACAATCCAAGACAAACATAAAGCTCTTTAATTGTTTTTATTTTATTTCTGCTGGAGTGTGACCTTATCAATACTTTGAGGGACACCATTCAAACGACCACAAGGTGCCTGTGTCATCTTATAAATACTTGACTAAGTGGTGGTAGCAATCGGGCTATCTAAATTTTCTTACACATTTTTCTCTTACATAATGTGTTCGTATTAGCTTGCACAGCATGCTTTGCAAGATTGCAGTGGTCGGTTAATAATTTATGGCTCAACTTTCCACATCCATGCTGCATAGGCCCTAGTCCCTTATTGGCGAGCGATAGCGAGCCCTTGCTGTGTTTGGGCGCTCCAAAAAGTGACTCGTCGTGCGTCTGTCTGTCTGTCTGTCTGTCTGTGAGTCTGTAGCGTACACGCTCACGTTTCTCAGCAACTACAACACTATAAAGTTCCCAAGTTTTGCAACGGACATCTCCCAAAGCTCCCACAGGGGGAGTTTATCTTATTTTAACGATAAGCACCGTTTGAAAATATTCAAAACATCTTTTTGAATTAAGTTATTAGCGTTGTTTGGTTGGCAACAGTGCACCGCTGTTCCAATTTTTCATACCCGCGGCCGAATCGGTCGAGTCTTAAATACGGTACGGCAGTTACGCAAATAAAACAAAATAAAGAGCAGAATAGTTACAAAATGGGTTCTGTGATAGTTTTTTAACAATTTAGAATGTTTGAAACAGCTCTGGAGTGCCAACTCAGTGAAATACGGAAAATGAAAGTGAAAACGATTACGCGTTTCGACCCCCTCCCCCCTTACCCGCCAGTGGGGAATATTTCTCCAGATCAGTGGTTCAGTGCAGTGTGCTTGAGAATGGCAAGAAGAATGATTGATTACCTTTCCAACTTTGTGTGTCTACTTGATTTCTTTTTTCAGGATATAATTTCTAGTTGCTGACTTCTTCAATCTCAATAGAGAAATAAATTAATGTGTTCTATAGAAACCAGGCAATAATTGCAAAAAGATCTTTGTTGACTTTGACTCTGAGCATAAACATTATTACAATACTGTGAGGTTACATCAGTGCTAACCTTAATTTATATTGAGACGAACATTTGGTTGAGTAAGTGTAGCGCATACTGTGTTTGACATTGACCAGTTTTTGAGCGATGAGTGAATGGGTCATTTGATTTAATGAGACGATTCGATTCATTCAACTTTATCAAAAATTGTCTGCGACTACTGATACTAAGTGGTGATCTTGGTTTAAGCTGGCTCTCTTTCTGATGTACACAGAATAAGATAAACTTATGTTTGCGTCTTCAGCAATAAGTGGCCTTGACATCAGAAAATTCCCTGGATTTGAGACAATTGGTCGCCGTAAAATGGTTCAAATTAGCCTGCCCCAAACTGAGTCTCTAAACATTAACTATGATAATATATTCCAATAAATATTGTTTTATTCTCTGGTTTTAAATGAAAGGGTGATAAAAGGCTTCTATTGCTAATAACACTGTGAATTCATTAGTTATAAAAGTAGCGATGTCGAATCTTGACTCAAGCATACGAGTAACCAATTAAGCGATTCAATGCTGGGAGCTCAATGTTACTCGACTGAAGTGTTGGCATTGGTGTGGCATGATGGTATTTGTGATGACAGAGGGTTCGTCATGAAGACAAATAGGCACAATAGTTATATAGTCCAAACCTGTAGTTTTCAGTGTACCATTTACAAAAAGGACAGTTACAAAACCTACATTTGAATCTAGAGATATGGCATTTGGAACCAAAGTTTCAAAGTTGAGATGTTTGTTGTGCCCTACAGTTTTCAGTGCGCTGACCTCAAAAGTGACTTTCAAATTTTTCCCGGACCCATACTTGGCCCAATATCAATCAATTTGGGACCAAAATTTTGAAATCAAATTTTAGATTGATTCCTGCAGTTTTTGGCGTGGTGATCACGAAAATCACTTCTATTTCGACTTCAGATTTATATTTTTTATCTCAAATTAGGTAATTTGGGACCAAAATTTTCAAGTCGAGGTGTATATTGTTTCCAGCAGATTTTGGTGTGCTGACCTCAAAAATGACCACCAAATTTTCCTCTGACCCATACTTCACCCAATATTGATCAATTCGGGACTAAAATTTTGTAATCGAGTTTGGCGTTGATCCCAGGTGTAAATGGTGTTCTCTTAAAGAAAATCACTCCCATTTGAATCCCAGACCCCCAATTCTCCCAGTATGAGCCAATAAGTCGCGCTTCGTCTAGTTTTACGCGGACTGTACTTCGAATTATTGTTGCTTATCGTAGGCTTAAACCACCCGCCGTCGACCCCTTGGCCTCGCGCTTACGCGCACGGTCGGAACGTTCTCCCGGGGCAGCCGCGCCTACCGTACGCTCATGTGCTTTGTGGGCGGCCTAAGCATAGGTCTAATCTCAATGGCCAGCCGCGACTGATCGGCAAGACGCGAAGGCGAATGTCAAACTCAGGCCTGGTGCCTCCTCGCGGCAAGTCCGCGGCACCGAGGTGTAGCGCAGTGCAGCTGCTGCCTACTCGCATCGCTCGCCTACTACGCGCCCGAACTAAACGGCGCGTACCCCTAGTTTATAGTAATTATTGGTTCCCCAAACCCTAAACACAATATTTCTAACTACGGTAATATCTGTTTCCCCAACTACGGTAAATTCTGTTTCTTTAAGTACGGGGAACACTGTACTTGTAACTACGGTAAACTCTGTTTCTCCAAGTACGGGAAATACTGTATTTGTAACTACGGTAAACCCTGTTTCTCCAAGTACGGGGAACACTGTTAATAGATTAACAGTAAACACTGTACATATTTTTTACAGTGGAGGTCACCGTCGACGCGGCCGCCAAAGCGCCCGTCGACATCATCGAGTTCCCACTGGTGCGCGGCGGCGAGGTGCAGGCCGCCGTCGAGGAGGCCACCAAGGCCGTCATCCCCGACGACCTGCTCATGGCGAGGGGTACCTCACTTCGGAAATGGGTGTACACTGACTGGTGACTATACTGAATTTCTACTTTGATTAGATTGAAAATCTCTAGAAATTCGTTATAAAAATGCTGCAACTAGGGTAAAGTTACGTTGTTGCGCCGGCTTTTCCAGTGACTAGACTAAATCAAGTCAGTGACTGGAGTTGAGGGTGTACACTGACTAGACAAAGTGAGGCACCCCTCGGCTCATGGACTATGACATCCCCCCCGCCCCCGCCCCCTCCCCCAAAAGCACCTCATCAAGTTCTGACCTGACAGACTCAACCAGCTCCAGCTCCAGCACCAGTGCAGGATCAGACTTACTGGACCAGATGTGTAATGAGGCTTATGATCAAATGATGGCCACAGAGACCATTGAGCAGCTGGGACTAAATCAAACACCCACTGTCATGAGCATTCAAGTTCAAATAAAAAACAATTCCAGTCCCTCAGAATTCCCTTTACAGTGCATCCCCAGGGACTTTGCACTCACTAAAAATGGTTCCAAAACCATTCGAGTTGGCCTGGATGCAGCCAATGATTTTGCCCCCTTCGTCCTGATTCTAAGTGAATCAAATAAAAATGGGAATCGACTTTACCAGAGAATGAGCCCAGCTGAGCTCAATGTGATGATGTCTCGTGAAGTCCAGATGCACGTTTTGAACGCTCTGGAAAATAGATCCCAGCTCGAGCCCTTATCTTTTGGTGCCATGACCTTATCTATCAATAAAGAAAATGCCATGTTTATCACAGTGTGCTTGGAGAAAAAGGATTCCCCCATTAAAATTTTCCTTGCCCTCTCAAGCTGGAAAATGATTTTCAACTTAAGGGGGGACCCTAGTGAAAAAATCGTCAAAAATCGACATTTTGTAAATTTTTTTTTCCCTTAAAGTGTAGTTTAATCCTTCCTCTTTCAGGGGATGGTTCGTTTTTGCCGATATCTTTAATAGTTTTCGAGATATAGCTTTTCTAAGATAACCCTGCAAATTGAATATTTTGGAAAATGCATGAAATTTGCGATTTTTGTTCAGGGAATGCCAGAAGTATTTTTTTTCCTCCTTCCTCATCTTTTACTTTGTTTCAAAGGTCTCCCTACTGTACTGATTAAGTTTAAAATAATTATTAAAATAATTTTAAACATTTCTTTTGTATAATTTTTAACATTTCTCACAAGCATTTTAACTTGACTGGTCTTATGCGTTCCTTGGTCAAATTTCGCGCTCTCTGAAACTGCGTGGCCAGACTGCTGGGCTCCCGGTACTGCCAACCTTACTCCTCATGCACAGCAGAGGCGTGGGCGCAGAGGTTAGGTTCTCTATCGAGTAGATTTAGGCTTCTGGCCAGGGGAAAGTTCTGCATGAAACTTCCAAATGGACCCACTCACGAGAAAATGGAGGGCACCTGGAGACGGGCGAAAAGATTCAGCTGCTGCCAAACGTAAGGCATCCAACGTCGCCAAGGCAAGGGGAAAGAGACATAAGGCTACAGACACTAGCAATAGCACCCCACAACAAACCACAGCTGCAGGTAAATTAGGTGTTAGGAATGACAATCAATTTGGTTTCAATCAATAAGGGCGTGGCTACCCTTTCCCCACCACATCTTACAATGAATCTTTGACAGTGTTGTTATTGTCTACAGATACACCGAGAACACCTGCAACATGCAATGAGAAGGAACCTGACCGTCCTGAAAGTTCATCAAAGAGAAAATTTAATCTGATAGCGAAGGTTATAAGTGAGAAAGAAAGTGTTGGAGCAATTTTGAATGAAACTGGAGATAATTTGGAGCGATCATTTAGCATGGAAAGTGACATTCAAGACTCGGGGCATTTTATGGTTGTTCATAAATCTTTTTGGTCCAGCTTCATAAAAAATCTTCTGTGTAGTGCCTGTCAAGCTAAAGATCTAACAGTAAAGATGGTAGAAGAACATGGCTTTGTCAAGAAAATGATTGTGAGGTGCAAATCATGTGGTGAAATCCTGTCTAGCCTCTATACAAGTCCTCGCATCAAGGATCCCACCAGCAAACGTCCACCATTCCAATTGAATAGGAAAATGTGTGATGCCTTCGTTAGTTCTGGTTCAGGTACAACAATTTTAGATAATAATGTATCTATTATTGACAGACATGCTTTCAATGTTGTCATTTTAATTCTCTTAGGTTATGCATCCATGGAGAAGTTTGGCACTACACTCCAAATGAACATTTTTTACCCAGAGGCATACCGAAATCATCTCAACGAACTCATTCTGGAGAATGAAACCTTGCGGAAAGAAATCTTGTCTCTTGCTCGAGAAGCTGTAAGGCGGGCCCATATCGAAGTCAATCCCAGTTTGGCTGATCAAGATGTGATTGATATTCCAGTGTCCTTTGATGGCTCTTGGCCCAAGAGAGGCCACACTTCATTAGTTGGTTTTGGAGCAGTTGTTGACATTCTAACTGGTTTAGTGGTTGACTTTGAACTTGTTTCTAAATTTTGCCACATGTGTTCCATTCGTGCAGACGAATATGGGGACACTGAAACATTTCGAGCTTGGAAGAAACAGCATGAAGAGCTTGGAGAGTGCAATATCAACTTTGAAGGGTCATCCAACGCCATGGAAAAGGAGGTTGGTCTTACATTGTGGAAACGATCAGTGCAAGATTGTAAAATGAGGTATACTGTTATGCTGAGTGATGGTGATGCAAATACTTTTGACTATTTAGTGAAAGAGAATGTTTATGACGGAATTGGATTAATTAAAGAGGAGTGTACAAACCATGTAGAGAAAAGGCTAGGTACTGGTTTGAGAAACCTTGTTCAAACTGAGAAAGCCAGGGGCGTAACATTGGGAGGCAGGGGTGTTGACACACTCAAAGTAGACAATATTACTAAGTTGCAAAGTTATTATCGCTTGGCAATTCAGAAAAATGCCCCTGATGTTCCAGCTATGAGAAATGCAATCCTGGCAACAATTTACCACGCCAACTCAACTGACAGCAAGCCCAAACATCAGTATTGCCCAACAGGTGAAAAAAGTTGGTGCTTTTATCAACAAGCCAAAGCACTCCGGAAGAAACCCCCAGCCCCGCCATCTAGAACTTTGACTATCAGTGACAAGGTGTTTGCCAAAATACTTCTATTATATAAACGACTGTCCACCAATGAATTGCTTGAACGGTGCACTCGATTGGGGACCCAAAACAGTAATGAGTCGTTACATTCTGTAATTTGGAGGAAGTGTCCTAAAACTATGTTTTTCTCCTTAAGAAGATACCAGATTGGTGCCACACTGGGAGTTGGGGAGTTCAACATGGGAGTTGAAATAATGCTGCAACTAAAAGCATCTTTAAACCAGGAAAAAGTTAGCAGGGCAGCTGAGTCCATTGCTCAAAGGCAAGATGGAAAACGGAAGAGGAAGAGTAGCCACCAGAGTGAAACCACAGCCAAGAAAGCCCGCAGAAAGGAAACAAAGAAAAAGAAGTCCAAAGAAGCAGCTCTAAAGAAGAAAGAAGGGCCCACTTATGGTGCAGGGAATTTTTGATGTGTACTGTTCTAGCTGAATTTCCTATCTGTGACCTAGAATACCGTATATATTTGAGCCCAACTTTATTTTTTAATCAATTTGATCATATTATGCTAAATTAAAGTGAATCTTAGCAAATGCCTCCCAATTTTATTGCTTACATACCTAAAATCAGCATACCCAACTTTGAAGTCATTTATCTCAGAACTATATTTTTTCTCGGTCTTTGGGTCTCCTGCGTCTTTCAGGTTGACCAATCCATGCCCCGTCAACTGCAATCTGTTCCTTGATGAATTGTTTACAAATTGTATTGAGGATTTTTGAATATCAGCCCTACTTTAGTCTACAGAAAAAAAAAAGTTTCAAAAAAAGGCAAAAAATTCACTTTTTGAAATTGTCAAAATTTGAAAATTTCTAACTCAAAACAGAAATACAATTTGAAAATTCCCTCAATACAATCTTTTATATGCATCTTAAGGATAACCCAAAAAAAGTTTCAAGGCGTTCCGTCCCAATGAAAGACGCAGCAGATTTTTTTGCCAACGCTCTAAAATACACTCAAATTGGACTTTTCTCAGAAACCGTTCATTATTTTGGGTTGAATTTTGGTTTGAGAACTCACCACACTTGACCTAATAATCTGACAAAATTTCAAATTTTTTGAATTTTTTTAAAGCCTACTTGAAAGTTTCACTAGGGTCCCCCCTTAAAAGAAAATATGGAGTACCATCTTATGAATTTGACAGAGATGTCTATTCTAGGCAAATCTAATTTTAATCATTTAATTTCACACTGCACAGATTATTGTGTGAAGAGTGGATACAAAAATCCACAATCTATTGTTCAGTTGTCTCGTGATCATGCAGACAATCTGATTTCGAGTGCTGTGAGGTGCTACTTAGCTTCTTTCCCTGTCTCGATCAAACTGGATCTGGTCAGTTACCATAAAGATTTCATTAAAGAAGCTATCTATGATTCTATGAGACAGGCTTGAGTTCTCAATACTGATATTCATAAAAAAAAGCTAAAAAAATAAAAAAATAGTTGAAAATCCAAAAAAAGGATAAAAAAGAAAACCCTAAAAACAATCATGAAATGAGTCTGATTTCTAAGCGCAGGGAGAAGCAGGCAGGCCCATTCAAATAAAAGTGTACATAGTTAGAGAGCTATGATGATTTATGGAAAACCAAGTTTTTCACTGAGCTCTATTTTAAAAAGATAAGATTAGGACAGTGATAAGAGAATCATAGGGATGCTCAGATTAGAATAAAAATGATAAGATAAAAAATATCTTTGAGAAAAATATCTTACAACATTCAGACTCCTTGTCCCAAAAACTCATCTTTTTTCCAAAAAGTCACCACTCCATATATCAAAAAGATAGTCTGGCCTCTGAATACTAAATGGGCTTCATCTCCAATACCCAAAATAGAAGGAGACATAGTCAAATCAAAGAGTGCAAACAATTCTGTCACTTTCCCCGTTGGATTTGGAGCCGAGAAAGTGTATGTCTCTATCACCCAAAATAAAACCAAATATTTTTGAAAATCCATCAAAATGACCATCAGACAAGCTTCATCAATACCTAAACTCTATTGAAAATTAATGCCAGCTTCATCAAACCCATATTCCAGCGCGGCGCTCCTGGACAAACATACCCTGCACACCAAGCTGATCAGACCGATATAGTCAATTGAAGGTTAGGGTCACCATAGAAGTTTTTGGTTTAAATCATTTTTCCAAGAGTGTCACTCCTCTAAAACATAATGAGGGGCACATCCCCTTTATATTCTTGTTAAGAGACAAACCCTCATGCTCAAAAGAAGTTCCGAAACAATAAAAAGTGAACTGCGCTGTTTTGACTCGAGAAAGCTTCAAGTTTCTGTCACCCAAAATAAAATGTAAAATTCTTAATTAACATTTGAAAGGACTCTCAGACAAGCTTCTCCACTAACTTAACTTTCTCTAAAATTAATGCCTGCGTCAACTAACCAGAATAGAGTAAAGAGTTTCAAGAGTCACTACTCAGTGCATGAAGTCCCCTAGGGCTGACTACTCTTTAAAATATTCAAGATTTTGTTGACATATCATTCTGACAACCAAGTTTATCAGGTAGGGAATCGAAAATAACTGAGTACAATACAAGAATCATTGAAAATCAATAAATTGGTTTTATTTTTAAAAACCTTCAAAAGAGAACACAATGTGTTAAGACAAAAAAGTAAAACATACCAAGTTTCAAAAGCATTGATTGATTAAAGACAGAAAATATAAAAACACTCCTTCCAAAGAGAACATAATGTGTTAAGACAAAAAATAAAACATACTAAGTTTCAAGAGCATAGATTAAGACAGAAAATGTAAAACACGAACTTTTAAAAAAGTCAATCAATTAATACAAAAAATTCTTCTTCAGTATACTAACGGCGTCTCATTCTTTTTGCTGAGCGAAGCGAAGCACCCTGTTGGGAAGTTTGAACCTTCGAATTGTCCCCCCCCCCCCCCCGGATACCTTTAGTTAACAATAGGTATCTTTTTATTAATCTTAATCTTATAGCTATACATATATACATAGTCCAAGGTCAATAGTCCAAGGTCAATAGTCCAAGGTCAATAGTCCAAGGTCAATAGTCCAAGGTCAATACTCCAAAGTCAATAGTCCAAGGTCAATAGTTTGAAAACAATAGTCCGAAGTCAAATATATGTCACAAACCCGATCCGTCGCGAGTAGCGTAAGATCTGTCGCGAATAGCGTAAGATCTGTCGCGACCCCGTTAGGTTTGGTTAGGATAGGTAGGACTATTTAGTTTTAGAGATCTGTTGCGGCGAGTAGCGTAAGATCCGTCGCGAGTAGCGTAAGATCTGTCCCGAATAGCTTAAGATCTGTCGCAAGTCCGTTAGGTTTGGTTAGAATAGGTAGGACTTTTTAGTTTTAGAGATCTGTTGCGGCGAGTAGCGTAAGATCCGTCGCGAGTAGCGTAAGATCTGTCGCGAGTAGCGTAAGATCTGTCGCGAATAGCGTAAGATCTGTCGCAAGCCCGTTAGGTTTCGTTAGGATAGGTTGGACCATTTAGTTTTTAGAGCCTCCTGTCGGTCGCAACATCCTTCCATTAACTTCCACAATAAACGAAACATACCTCCCGCACGAGCTCCCGCAACTTGAACACCAAATACATTACACCAATCCATATATTTTCTTAATTTTTCAAAAGAAATAATTCCCAATTTACTACCAATGAAAATGCAATTTCATCTGCAGCAGCATACAGCTCAGCGTCGAGGCCGAAGGCCTTCCCCTGGCTAGTAAATTCCTCCAATTCTTCTTCAAATGTCTGAAAACGAGGAAGACAGAACAAATAAGATTAAGAAAAGCGAGCACACGGAGGTCTCCTGGAAAGGTCAATTATAGGTCAGAAACTTACGAGAGGAATGCTTCTCCGCTGAGCTCTTGGCAGGCTAGCATCTTGTCCACCTTGGGCAGGGGGAGCGAGTCCACCTTGGGCAGGGGGAGCATGTCCAGCATGGACAGGGGGAGCATGTCCACCATGGACAGGGGGAGCACGTCCACCATGGGCAGGGGGAGCATGTCCACCATGGGCAGGGAGAGCAAGTCCACCATGGGCAGGGGGAGCACGTCCACCATGGGCAGGGGGAGCACGTCCACCACGGAGAGAACCCCCTACAGGAGCCCTAGCAGAGGGAGCAGCATGCCCACGGAGAGAACCCCCTACAGGAGCCCTAGCAGAGGGAGCAGCATGCCCACGGAGAGAACTCCCTGCAGGAGCCCTGGCATGGGCAGGGGCAGCTACTGGAGCCCTGGCAGGGGCAGGGGCAGCTACTGGAGCCCTGGCTGGGGCACCAGCTTGAACTCTTCCTCTTCGGGACACTCTGACATGTGGCCCAACTTCTAACTCCACCACAGGAGCGACCTCAGGAGGAGCGACTTCAGGCGGTGGAGGAGGGGTCCTCTCAGCCAGGAAACGATTGAAGCGAGGCTGGCGGGGTTCAAGTCTGTCCCAAACAGTCTGGAACAAAATATGACAAAGAACACATGAATATGGAACACAACATTCTTTAAAACAAGATTCTTCACATCAGAGAAAAAAGCTTACTGATTGCGAGTGATCCTCATCTCGACCATTTCGCTCCCTTAAAACAACTCTGTCAGTCTGAGTTCCTCTAGTTACAGTTGAGGAGGCTAAACCATCAGTCTGAGTACCCGTGCTAGATGTAGTTTGGTTCTCGCGAACCGTACTTACACCTAAATCCTGAAAACAGAAAAATACAAATCAGACACTCCGAAAACCTAACCTCTTAATCAGTGAAACAGGCACGAGAATCTGGCGGTTTCTTGCAACGACACATTTTCCCTTTCATTCCCACAGAGAGACGGATGATTTCGGCACAACACTTGTTCGTTTCGCACAGTCAATGATAAATCTTGGAAAGAAAACAACGAAAATCGCTGTGGCAACGTAAACAAGGCTTCGGCGACCATGACACCTCGCGAAAGACTCAGGCCTGGCCGTGACGTCACCACACATCCCCCCCAATCTCCTCTTTTGCAGGCGCGTCGATTTGAAGTTAACCGCCCCAGTAACCACGTTCAAAAATCAAACTTTTGACGTTCCGTCACAATTGCGAGCCGCTAAGCGTTCGCCCAGTGCGTGCAAACAAAGAAAACACGCGCAATTGACTGAGGTTTCTCGACCCACGCCGCCAGAGGGAAGGACCACTTAGCTCTGTTTTGACTATTTCTAACACATATTTTTCGGAATTTCACACACGAGAAACTCCGCGAGGCACCCCGAACACGATTCGAACCGAGAAAACACAGACTTCACCCTCAGAAAGCGGCACAGACACGGAGACACGGAGGTTCCCACGCTCCACATGGAGAGTCATCTAGCGCAAGTTTGATACTATTTAACCCGAATTTTTACGAATTTTGCACGTGGCCACCCTCGCGAAGCGTCTCGCACATGATTCGAAACGAGAGAACACGCAGAAAGCCAAACAGGCAGATGCAGCTCAGTGCGCCCCGTGACCACATGGTGAGGGGACGCCGAGTCCAGATCTCATGATTTTAACATTTCCGACACAAAAATATTACCTCCACAAAAAGGATTTTATGACATGAGCACGACACAAAGAGAAAGCGACATGACGCTGTCACACACGAGGTGCTTACGTCGCGAAAACTGACACACCGAGAAAACGCCATGACGCTATCACTCCATGCGACGCCGACTCAGCAAAACAGACACTCTGTGCTTTACTCACCATGTTAAACAAATTGCCGGAGACGTCTAAATCGACGCTTGCCAGAAAATCAGCTCCGGCTCCCTCCGCGAATTCTTCGTAATCCAACACATCGTCAAAGAACGCCATGATGATGATGAACTGTCACTGCCGTCGACTGAACTAGAAATGACGCGTGGGTACCAGGCGGAAGGAAGCAAGGAAGGGTAGTATCGCTTGCGGCCGGAAGAGGGCGCACCGGTCGTTTTAACGGCCGGCCAAATTCAAATAGTTTCCGATTTCGCGACGACCATAAATAAAATGTAGGACATCAATATCACTCAAAAATTATTTCTTGTCACTTGACATAGTCTTGAAGCGTTGTCAACAGGTGTTATGCAGATTCAAAAACACCGGAGTAGTAAGGTACACTCCAGGTCACCCAGCGCCATATTGGCACCCCCAGGTCACCTGTCCTGACCTACCCTTCGGAATGGTCAAAAAGGGGTCATTTTTTTGGAATTTTTTTTTGTCAATTTTTTTGTCATTTTTTTTGGGCGAAGTGAAGATGAGGGGTGTAACCTAACCTAAGCCAAGGGGTGGGTCTCACCTACCCTTCGAGGCCCCCAAGTCACCTGACTGCCTGGAACCAAGGGTAACCCACTGTGCGCTTGTGTGTGGGGAGCGCCTGGTGGTTAGGCATGCCGCTGCGCTCTGTCCCAGGTCACCCAGCGCCATATTGGCACCCCCAGGTCACCTGTCCTGACCTACCCTTCGAGCCGCCTAAGTCAGCAGTAGTAAGGACTGGGATATGTAAACGGCAGCCATGTTGACTGGGATATGTCTCGGGTAGGCAAAGTAGAGGGGGTAACCTAACCTTAGTGGTCCCATACTGGGATATGTCGCGGGTAGGCATCTTGTGCGAGCCTAACCCAACCTAAGTCGCTGGAGGGGCCTTAGTTACCACCCCTAACCTAACCTAAGTCGCCGGAGGGGCCTAAGTCACCACCCCTAAGGTAACCTAAGTCGGTCGCCCGCTCCCTGCCGGGGCGGCCCTGGAGGGCTGCACCCCTTCAGGACCCGCCCCTGGCCTTGGGCGGCGCAAACCCAAGTCTGGACCTGCTCCGCGAGCCGCGAGGCGTGTCGCGGAGCCGGGCGAAGCGCCACCCCTCCTGGTCCCGCCCCTGCCGCGGCGCGGACCCGCGAGAGTCCAACCGCCACCCCTCCTGGTTCCGCCCATCGCGCCGCGGGCCGCGGAGTGCCGCGGAGCCGGGCGAAGCGCCACCCCTCCTGGTTCCGCACCTGTTGCGCGACGCGCGACGCGTCCCGCGGAGCGAGGCGCGAGGCGTCTGTGTCCGCGCGGTGCAAGAGCACAATGTGTAATGACGCAAGTGCACTGATGTACCTCGCTTCATGCCGTACTGGTTCCGGCCCGCGACCCGCGAGGCAAAGCCGTGGTCACCCTGCAGCGCGTAGCGCTAACGTGCCCCCGCCCCCATCCCCCCGCGTTCATGTTCTGACACGCTCGGCGTGAGAACGGTCCTGACCTGTCGAGCCGTGGGAAGCGAGGCGAAGCTGTGCTGCCGCCGCCCGGCTGCAGCCCAAGTCACTTGCCATTGGAGGAAAATCGGTATTTTCAACCAATCAGAGCGCTCGGGTTCCGAGCGCTCGGGCAGTTCCCGTGTTCCAGTTAGGTGTGCTGCGAGCGCGCGGCAGCAGCACACCTCGAAAGCATAAAACGAGGCGCACCCCGTCGTCCGCTCATTTCGTCTCCAGACTTCACCGTGGCAACTATGTCTAGGACGACCGTTGCGTTGGTAGAACCGACTGACGAGGAGGAGATCGTTGACATTATGAACGTGTCGGGGGACACGCTCTCGTGGACGTTGTCAGAGGATCTATACCTGGTGAGTACAGTGAAAGTGCAAGTGATTGTGTTGTTACCGTCGGTGCGTGCCGGCCGGCTCTCTGGGAGTCGCGCCTTACCTCGCACCGACGTTATATTTTCGCCAAGTAACCGTGTCATTGGTTTCCTTGCAGCTGTGTGTAGAATCAGTGTCGTATTTTTATCGCGAGTGCAGTGCTCGTTACTCTGTAACCGCGGGTTGAGATAGGTTAGGGTGCCCAGTACGGCGCATCTCGCTGTGCGAGAATTCTTTGTGTCAGCAATGTTGTTGCTGTTGTGATCTGCATCGCCGTCTCCGACCTGCGTGTCGACATGTGTAAGTCAGCTGTGGTTCATTGCCACGCTCGCTTTGCACGGTGTGTGAATCGCACTAACCATTTTTTTCCGTCTGCGTCTGTACGCTCACCAGATCTCGCTTGTCGAATGTTTTTTTTCTCTTTTGCATCTCTCTAAGTGTCTGTACATTCACTTGATCTGGCTTATGTTTGGTATGCACGTTTCGTAACTTTAAAATGTACACCTTCGTGCTCTGTGCTGTCACTAACCTTAACTGGACGTTTGGCTTCTAAGCTTCCACTTCTGGTTCGTGTTTTGTCGTTGTCTCTGTAGTAAAACTCATTCTGTTCTACCCTTAATGGTTTCAGTCTGATGATGATGATGTTGAGGCCACGGCCGCCGCGCCCCCGCTTGCCCCCGCCCCCGAGGCCCCCGTGGCCCCGCCAGCCCCCGTGGCCCCTCCATCACCCACCAGCAGCGACAGCAGCAGCAGCAGCAGCAGCAGCAGCAGCAGCAGTAGTGTGGAGGAGGGCGAAATTGTGGAGGTGAGTTTTCTTTCATTCCGTTCTGCATGCTCTTTGTCTTAGCGCTGCCTCGCCGCGCCACGCACGACGGGCCCACCGTCGCCCTGCTCGTCCATTGCTCTGTCTCTCTCGCTCTAGCAGGTGATGTCCGTGTCGCCACGCGCCGTCCGCCACTACCGCGTGCTGCTCCCCTTCATGCTGGCCCTTTCAGTGAACTCATCACTATGTTTTATCCTGTTCACAGCCCTTCGTCCCTGAGCCATGTCAGAATGCATCGGATGTCCCCGCATATGTAGGAAAGGACCCAAGCAACCCACTTGGTCTGGACATGGGCCCAGTCCCGTGTCCTGATTCAATGCCTGACCTCTCCCGCCCCCCATGGCGTGAGCGCCTTGTAAGTTTTTTCTTTGCAAGTCCTTGTCATTTTTTTTTTCTGTCTGTGTATTTATTTTTCTGTGTGTGTTGTTGCAGAACCCTGCACATCACCCTGTCTGGAGGGGTGCAGCGCGAAGGGGACGCGGCCGCCGCCCCTACCCAAACAGGGTTTGGGTAAACCCCGCTGTGGCCGACCCCTGCGTGAGGGTATGGTGTCCCCGGGGCCCCAAGCCCCCACCCCCACCGCCACCCTCTGCTGGGGTGTGTTGATTTTTTTTTAACTTTGAATTCTTTCTGTGATTTCTACTGTGATTTTTTTGTGTGTGTGTGTGTGTGTGTGTGATGTTTTTGTCATGAGTGTTTCTGTGTGTGTGTGTGTGTGTGTGTGTGATGTTTTTGTCATGAGTGTTTCTGTGTGTGTTTGTGTGGTGATGTCGTCTGTGTGTGTGTGCGTGTGTCAGTATGAATGTGTGGGGTTTAAAATTTAAAGTGTATGTTTCAGTGAGTATTTGTGTGGTGATGTATGTCTGTGTGAGTGTGTGTTATGTCTTTCTTTTTTCTGTGTATGTGTGTTGGGTTTAAAAAAATTTTTGTTCATTTGTTTAAGGGGTTGTATTTTTTTATGTATGAGTGTGTATCGTGTGAATGTGTTATGATCAATCTGTGATTTTCTTTTTTTTTTTTTTGCCCACCAATCAGTATGTAATCTATTTTTTTATTATAATCATCTTTTTTTAAACTTTTTTTTTTTATTAAATTGACGGGCTGTGTTCTTATCTCTGTGTTCTTCCTTCTCCTTCTCTGTCAACTATCACTTTGCGTCCTATCACTCTGTAGTCGGATCTGACTCGGAGTTGGTTCTCGAGTTACATGAACTGAACTATTTCCCATCAATTCTCATCATTGATCTTTAGTGTATACTGAGACTATACTAAACCAAAGCTTCTCCTGCAGAAATAATGTCTGAACTCCCAATACTTATCTGAAAAAGTTTCAATTCCTATAGAACACTACTTTCTCTTAAAACTCAAGTATTTTATCAAATTGTTTGGTCTTTATATCCTAAATTCATGCAAGCATGACTCACTCTTTGATTTAAGACTAGAGCTGAGTGTCTAGGATAATTCGATCAAAAGTTATTAAGATTTGAGAATATGCCTAGGCCTCGGAAACTATCATGAGCATCGACTGACTTAAACCAAACAAGTTCTTGTTATTTCTCATCAAAGATACTTACTGTACACTGAAACAATGCTAACACAAAGCTTCTCCTGCATGAATAGAGTCTGTACATTTTGAATTTAGCTAAAAAAGTTTGGAAATAGGTGGTACACTTAATTGATTTTAAAACATAAGATTTTAATGAAAATTTAGAATCAGTTTTGTCTGAAATCATATCAGAAGTACCCAGGCAAGGAATCAAAGCCATCAGATAGGAAGCTAGATCTCAATTTGGTCTCAAACAAAAACTTGTACTAACTGCGGTAACATATCAGACGGAGATCTTGTTAAGAAGGAAACCAGATAAAATGTTAGAATGGTGTATATTTTTCATATGAAACTTTGTCGTGAGAGTAGCTCTGAACTGAAACAAAGCTTCTCCTGCATGAATTAAGTGTGAAATTTTTTGAATTTAGTTGAAAAACTTTGAAATTAGGTTGTACACTAACTCGGCTAAAATGTTAACTTCTTTTTTCAGAATGCTTTATCTCTCTATCTTAATTTCATGCTAAACTGACTCAGACTTACTCACACAACAGTTAATTTCACTCTGAGAACACACAAATAGAAAACAGACTAGACAAAATATTCCTGTGAGCTCGTCGGATTGCTCGAGTCACTTGAAAGTCAATGCACTTCTTTAAGTTGAACACAATGAAGAAACAAAACCACACACACACTCACACAAACATAAGATATTTTGAATGTAGAATAAATAAAGCAATTTCGATAATAGAAGTCACAAGAGATGATGTCAAAACATGAAGTGATGTTTATTGACATGTTCAGGGGGTTATGTTCTTCTATTTACATACAATGAAACTTAGATGATCTTTGTCCCTAATAGCATATCTATTTTCTCTCGCATCTAGAATGTCACTTCCTTCAATCTATCACTTAGTGGATTCCTCCATTGATGTCTTTTTTTAATCTTTTATGTGTCTGCAGCTGTTAGCAGAAGGGTTGCGGGTGTTTGCACCCCGGCTCGACTAGATGGCAGCACAATGCAGAGCCCTCTCTCCAGGCAGGGGTGGGGTCACGAAGGGTTGCCTACCCTACCAGGCGCTCATTAGCAGAAATAGTCTGATTGTTTTTTTGTTTTGGGGCCTGACTAGCTCCCCGGTCTCCAGTGTCTCGTAGATTTTTATTGGTTTTAGTGATTATTTTATGAGTTTTTTTTTATTTTTCATAATATGAGTTTTTTTTTTAATGCTTTGCAAGCAGTGTTGTTCAGTCAATCTCATCCGGAGGATAGAAATCCATAATTTCTTTGGCATGCTTGCACAAGGCTGTCCAAGATGTGAGACCCAGATATGTTTGCATAAATTGGGGTACGCCGTCCACTTCATAGAAATTATCATAACGCTCTATCATAATGAACGGCTTGTCTCTCAGCTGTATGAAATGAACGACATGTGATATCATTCTTTCAGTTGTCCCCAAGTGCTCTGTGGTTTCTCCGGAGAGATGGGCTTTTATTTTTGGACAAAGCCATTTTCTGTCAGAATTAAATTCACTCACTTCCCAAATGTTGAATTCATCCAGGAGTTTACCTCTTTTCAATATCTGTACCCTGTCATACTTGTAAGAACAATCGTATGGGTTACGCAAGGCAAGCAACTCCTTGCAAGTCCCCGCATTTAGAGTAATGAGCAGTGACTCCATCGCGCTCCGATGCTTTCGTCTGAATGATCGGTGGGGATGCAGCGCTCGCCTTTTATTCTATTTGTCCCTCACCCTCGCGCCCCCTATCGGTTGTTTCCGCATTTAAGTACCGCGCCGGGGAATGCCGTTAACCGCGTTTGAATCATCGCGAGACGTCGGGAGTGCCGCACCGGTATCGCGCCGGGGGGATTCCGCGCCGGGAACGTACCGCGCCGGGAAATGCCAGAAATGCCCAGAAAATTTCTAGTGTTTTCTAGTAATGCCCAAAAAATTCTTTAAGTTTTCAGAAATGTCAAGGAAAATTCTTGGTGTTTTTCAGAAATGCCAGAAAAATTTCTAGTGTTTTCAGAAACGCCCAAAAAAATTCTTAGTGTTTTCCAGAATTTTTTTTTTTTTTTTATCGAGCTCGTTATTTTTTTCTTGTGCATGATGTTTGCACTTTTGTTTTGTGTTGTAACACACAATTCTTTTTGTTTCCAAACATGCGTTTGTACATGGCGTGTACAACTCTGTCGTTTTTTTCAGTGTCTGAACAAAATAACTTTTTGACAAAAGTATGCAGAGAAATACCATGGGCGCGGTGAATCAAATACATGAGGCAGTACTCGCCACACACTTCTGAATCAATAGATTGTAAACTTGTATGGTTGTAAGTCCACTTTTTACAAAGTCGGTCAAGAAACTTTCGGTGGTTTGGGACAATAGGCGGCATGCCATAGGAGTCCCAGAATTCACCCTCGCCGTGCTTCCCGATGTAGAAAGCAACCCAGTGCTGGCCTGGTTTTGTGATGGGGTCCGTGTTGGCAATCAGTAAGGCGGGGCGTTTGTGTAGGCGATGTGGTAGTGTGTCCGAGGCAAACACGCCTTCGAACATAGGCGCCACATGTTTATCTTTTCTCATGAGCGAATCTAGGGAAAGCCCATCCATATTTATTTTTTTATTTACTTTTTTTTAAAGTTTTATTTTCTATAATTCTTTAGACGTTGTAATCGACAACCACGTTTCGATGTTTATCGATCTCAATCAGATTCTGAAATTCCGCATATACAATGCAATTTATAGGTTGAGCAAGGGCTGTTGCAAACTTCAACTCTAGACGGAGAGTGCCTTGCTTCTGGAGATTCCAGTGAGGTTCGCTGGCCGACAGGTCAGGTGACAGATCGAAACAGAACAGAGTGTTTCCTCCAGGGTAATCGGAGTAACTGATATTGTTACCTTCATCTTTCCCATGTATTCCTGTTCCACAGAAAAGGGTGTTGTAGCATTCCATGTACAATCCATTAGCAAAGTCTGGGGTGAGGGGCTGTGATGGGACAGGGTGGCCGTCAACCATGAGACTCAAGTAATTCAAATTAAAATGTTGGAAATTGAAACAGTTTCGGGCATAATCGCCATTAAAGGCGCGATTATCAACAAAACCAATAATAATTCTTTGAGGGAGTTGGTTCATGAACAGGTTGTCCAAATTTTTGTCTCGCAGCACCTGTGTTATCGTGACTGTTTTGATATCCACTCTGTTTACAGGATATTTTGCAGGAGACTTTTCAAGAGCCTGTGCGTGGCCGAGCAGCACAGTGGGCGAAACCACTACTTTTCGGACATAGAGAGTCGCATCCAAAAGTTTGATGCGCTCTGTACCAGCAGTGGACATGAGAGTAAAGGCATCTCGATTTCGCGTAAGCTTGATTCTGAGCTCCACGTTATTCAGAAGAAAATGATCCTGATTGAAGAAATCAATGTGAAGGGGACCCATCAACTCAAATTGCCGACTGTTTGATGTGCGTGATCGTCGCCATGCCAGTCCAAGGTTTTGAGCGCTTTCGAGAGAATCGAAATGGTTAGGGGTGTCCTCGTACCACATGCGCTGTGTCATGTGGGACTTTTTAGCCGCGGCGTCATAATTCATGAGGGATTCTATGTAAGCTCTGTAGGCATAGGTCATGCTTGAATGACTAATGACTTTTTGATTGAGACTCACATCCACTTGACTCCACAGAGCGTGGAGGGGGTAATTAATAGGGGCTGCATCATTTCGATCGTTTTCTACAATGTCTGTACCATCAGCCTTAACAATTTTGGCTTTGACGTATAGCAGAGTGTGGGCGGGGTCTATGTACTCGTGACCCACGCCAGGTATGGAAAATTCGACTGTGTTTGACGCATCCAATGTGGTCAAGGGTTTGTAAGGAACCCAGTGAGTCGATTCAAGTGCGGTCTGAGTGGGTGGAATGATCCACAGATCCAATTCAGAACGGAGACACTCCGAAGAAGCAGCATGCATGAATGCCATTTTTTTCTAAGTAAAGTAATCCACACTAGTGGCCGTCTTTCTCTTTCGAGTCTTCGGAACGTTATGAGCCTTAGGGGCTTTCTTCCGCCTTTTTATAGCACCGGACCCAGCCATCGAGTCGGCTTTTCGCTTGGCCTGGTTGGCGAGGTTGCCCGCAGCCTCCCCCGTGCGTTTGTTTTGACTACCGCGGAAATTCTGCCCGTTCGCGAGATCGGCCAGCACAGCGCTACCCGCCCGGGCCGCCTCCTTCCCCACGGCAGACGCGCCGCTGCGGAGAATAGGGAGAATCGTCCGGAAGAGCCCGCCGAGCCAGGAACCAATGCCGTGCCACTTCTGATAAGAACTACCCGCGTAGAATTGTCCGAAACCGCCGCCGGCCTGAGTGACGTAATGATGAGTGATTTGGTTTTGCGGAGCCATTTTTTTTCTAAGACACTTGTCGGAAATGAACTAGCAAGGTCAATGTCCCGTGTGAAAATGGGAGATAACGCCCCGCGTGGTCCCTTATATCTATCTGGAGGGTGTCAAACGACCGCGTGTTTAAGTCAAAGTAAATGGGGTGCTCGCAGTGGAAAATGGTCATACTGCCAAACCGCGCATTTATATCGACAGGTACTGTGCGAAGTATAGGGGCCCGGGTGTGTCCGATTATCTGGTCGGCCAGAATGTCCAAGTAAATAAAGAGTTGTGGTGGAATGCCCAAACTCATTTCGACGGGCTTGACGCCACTTATTTTTTCGTTTGCAGGGTAGGGGCCATGATGGTCGAGACCAAGTTGAAGAGCAAGACGAGGAGAGAAGTGGACTTTCATATCGGCTCTGTCGGGCTGAAATGGCCGAAACTCGACTCGATGGTCGTTTGTTTCAGACAGTGGGGGGTCACCTTGTATGTCGTTGTTCAAGACAGACACGGCAACACTCACTGCTTCCAGAAATTCAACCTTAGTGGGGAAGCATCCCGGTTTGACAAAAACCGTGTCCACAGAGTCTGGCGCCAGTAAAGTGATTTCATTTTCACCCTCAATCACCTGGGCAATCGTGTTGGGGTAATGAAGCTCAATGAGAGCCGCCTGCCATTGGCCATGCAACTCCATTCGTTTTGATAACTCTATTTTAAAATGGGATGTTTTATTGTCCGGATAGACCTGAGGACTAGCATTGCTAGGGAGAAAAGCATAGAAATCCATTACACAAGATCAGAATCTAGAATCCAGGAACGACTCTTTTTCGGATAACCTCTCCAGTGCACCAAGTGCTTTCGACTATTCTTTTGGCCTTTTGATCGCACTATATATGCGATTTTGAACACCTCGGGCTTCGTGACCTTCTGAAGCTCCATTTCATAAAATGTCCCCTCAATCGGATCCTGATCGAGATCCTCCAAGCGGTACACCGGCAGCGCATGAGGAATGACCTGAATGACCTTAAAAATTTCGTCTGACCAGTTCCAGGTATATCCCTTCTCGAACCTTTTTTTCTCCCTACTGATTCGGACATAGTCACCAACTTTAAACTTGTTATTTTTATTTGTGAGCTTAAGTTTATGGTGCAGGTTATTATATACCTCTAGAACCTTGTCTTCTGTCACATCCACAGGCCTCATTTTAATGGACCTGTGATAAGTGTGATTGTAAGCATCCACTATTTTTTCCAGTGCACCATCTATGTAACAATAATTTCCAGTTGCAGTAAAGTATCTGAACAGTTTTGTTTTTATTGTTTTTTGCCAACGCTCTACGACTGAACATTTTATATCGGGGTTATTTGTAGCGATATATTTAATGTTGTGTTTTTTTCAGAAACTGCTGAACAAGCTTGTTTTTGTATTCCGTTCCTCTGTCCGAAAACAGACGGACAGAGCGTCTCGTTGTTTGTTGGAACAATGTTTCAAACCCATTAACAATGGAGGGTGCCGACTTGTTTTTGAGCGGAATGGCCCATCCAAATTTTGAAAAGACATCAATGACACATAAAACAAAGGTGTGACACTGGTGTAAATGCATTCAGGATTTCCTGAGTGTTTTCCTGATTTCTGAATGGCATTCAGAAAACCCTGAGTGGTTTTCTGATTTCTGAATGGCAATCAGACAATTCTGAGTGGTTTTCTGAAGTCTGAATGCCACTCAGAAAATTCCTGAGTGATTTTCAGAAGTCTGAGTGCCATTCAGAAATCTGAGTGCCACTCAGAAAATTCCTTAATTCTGATCGACACTCAGGCAGGGGCACTCAGGACGGTGCCATTCAGAAAATCGAGAGGCTCGCAAAACCGGAACTTGAAGGAGTTTTTGGCTCAAATTTGATCAGCGGCATGTTCTCGACGATTGACTAGGGCAGTTTTTGTTTCAAAGAAATCGGGCCACATTTACAGGAGTTCGGGGAGCCCATGGCAAGATATCGAAAAATGGACCGCAGATTTGGATCGGACTTGATTTCGACACCGGGATGCAGTTTTTTCCATTTTCGTATCAGTAATATTTGACATTTTAAGACAGCCAGAAAAGCGCCACTCAGAAACGCATCACTCAGAGAAAGCCACTCAGAAATGAACCACTCTGGGAATACCATTCAGGTTTTGATCACTCAGGAAAAACCACTCACAGGTGCGCGAAAATGAATCAGGATTTGTCACTCAGACAATTTTCTGAGTGAATTTTCCTGAGTGACTTCCTGAATGCATTTACACCAGTGGATTGTGATTATCTTCCTTTAGTGACGTAAAATCTGTCAAATCAGTTTGCCAGGACTCGTCAATGTTGTCAGCATAGGTTACATTACGAGGAAAATTGCGTCTCGCGGGTTTGTGCAAAGTATAAGCATCTTCCCCTTGCAAATAATGATCGACTTGTTCTTTCTTTTTGCCTGAGGCATGCCAAAGTTTCCAGGTCGAACTATACGAGGCAGGGTGCTCGGGATCGTGGAAAATATCACCAAGTTTTCCAGACATGTTTTTTAGGAACAGCAATTTTCTTTTTAATTTCTTTTTTAATTTTTTTCATAGGTGGTTCGGTCACAACAAGACTGCCACCACTCTGTTTGGATTGAAGAATAGCTGTTCTTCGTTTTTCATTGCCAATCGGGTCCAGAGGGAGATTTAATTGCGCTAGTGTCTGAATGAACTGATGGACACCGTGCGGCTCGAAATTCTTTCGATAACGAGTAAGATCAGAAATCAAATCAATAATATTCGAATGCGGAATTGCCCTTCCTTTCAGAGAGACGATGCCTTGAGCGTCCCACGTGATAGGTAAACCACTCACTGCTAAATTATCATGAATTTTAAGAGCTTGGTCTTTATATGTCTTTGGAAGGACTGTAGCTAACTGCTGTCTTACAGCTGAGGTAGGGTTAGGATTCTCTTTTTCTTCTTTTTCATCGAGTATGCTAGTTATCTCGAGAGAGATGGGTTTGCTCGATTCCTTAGAAAAGTGGAGGAAACGTTGAAGCGCCTCGTTGTATTTTTTCCATTTTTCAGAGTCATCTGCATACTGTTTTCGCAAAATGTAATTCATTTCCGTGTCTAGTTTACTCATTTGAGTATGAGTGGCAGAGGGACTGGGGTCATTCATTCTCGCCACGCTGTCATGTGGAACGAGTATCATTTTTTTGACGTGATTCATTTGAAAAGGCTAGGGAGCACAGAGGCTACAATGGAAAGTAACAACGGTAGGAAAGCTCCTCCTTTCTGAACAAGATGTTCTTTTTTCGTTTTCCAACCCTCACCCTTTTGTACGAGACGTCGGAAGTCAGTTCGGTAGCGCTTTAGTTTGGACTTTTGTGCTGGACTGAGGGGAATGTTCCCTAAAAGGAGATTGTCAATGATCTCACAAATAGCAAAAATAATCGCTTTATCTGATTCACGGAGAATCGCTTTACGGAGGTTAGGTTTAGCTGACTGAAGGACTTGCAAGACAGCACGTTGTGTCTGCACACTAGGAGCCATCATTTAGCAATGACTATTGCATACCCACAAGGTCCCTTTTATACTTTGCTTTAGGGATGTAAATGACACAGGACTCATCAGGAAATATTTTGGTACGAATTCTCAGGTGATCCAGTTGATTGGGTTTGAAATCAAAAAGAATGTATGTGTGCCCAGCCTGTGTGGCGTCGTGATACGCCTCAAGAAGGGCTTTCCAGTGTGTGGGATCGACTTGCAGGCAAAATGTTCTAATTTGGGCCAAGTCCCTCGATGTTTTAAACAAGACAATATAGTGAGAGTTTAAACTAATTTGTCGAAGTCCATCAGGGAAAAGGGACTGACTGAGAAAGAAAATGGACAAGTCTCTATGATGCGAACCTTTTATGAAAGATTTAAGGAGTTCTTTGCCATGATATTTAATTTCATCCATAAAGTCATCAATGATCACTAATTTTGGGCCCTCTCCTGTTGGGTGATCACTCATTAATGGCAGTTCTTCTCGAAAATCAACAACACCTTTGAGCTCCTCGTACAGAGGCTGCCATTCAGAATAATAAAATATAATTTTTTCAAATGTAACACTGAACATGTCAGCTCTGTTTTCTATCAGTTCTTTCATGAAAAACGTCTTGCCAGCTCCTGTACCGCCCACAATCAAGGCAGTGCAGGGATGCTGGTACTTCAGATCCATTTGAGCACTCATTGCGTTATGAATTGGTAATCCAAAAAACAAAGGTTTTTATAGGTTATGGGGCCTGACCAGGATCTCCCCTGCACCCGGTGTCTCGAAGATCATGCTGTTTTAGGACATGCTGGTCCAGCAGACTGACCACCAGTGAACCAGGAAAAATCAGATTAATCTTTATTTGCTTTAAGCGATTATTTTATTAGTTTTTATTTGATTTTCTGTATTATTCACTGCGGTATAAATGCTGTTTAAGGACATGCTGGTCCGACCGGTCTGCCAGCGGTTCTTAAGGTGGCGTCTTATTGATTTGCCCAGTGGTACAAAAGCCACAGCCCTGTGCGTCTGGCATTTTTTGCTGCACAGGTAAGTTTAGGGTTCAACACGTGAGTCTCCGAATTACATGGAGCCCACAGCTGAGGCAGTTTTTTAAGGGGGGGGGGGCAGCCTAGAGTTTCTGAGTTGTAGACGGTAAGGTGGGGAAGAAGCCCCTGTAACAACTTTCTTTTTTGACCGCCCTTGACGTAGAGGACATTCAAATGTGACGTCATCTCCCACATCGTGTCTTCGAGAGATTCATAGGGACAAAGTCCCGATTCCCATGTCAGTCCATGAATATTGTACACCACATAATTGTTGTGATTTTGTACTTCTACGGGGAGAGAGGACAGTGGACAGGGTGGTGCAAATGTGACCACCTTATACTCGTCAGTTTGCATGTTTGTCCCGAACAGAGCAAATTCTTTAATAATGAATTGTCTGTCAGGGCCCATGAGCATCTGAATATCGCAGGAAGCGTAAGCCATGTTGACTGGTCAACGAGTGACAAACAACTATGCTTCCCGGGGGTGAGTGCGCTCTATTTATGTTTCTGTGGGTGCGACACAAGCGCTGCCTAGTGGTAGGTTGAGGAACTAGGTAGGGCCGGCTTGCAGACTCCCTTGCGCCTTAACCTCAAAATTTATGAATCACCTAGTATGTCCATAGCCTCGAGGACATCCTGGTCCTCCTCGTCCTCGTCACCCAATGCGTTGTAGCCGTGGGGGACGGTCTTGCACACGTTTACTCTCCTTCTCTTTGTGTTTTTGGCCTGCCAAAGTTTGCTTGTAGCCATGGTGACTATCTTCCAGCCTGGAAGTCGTGCTATTTTGTGAGGAATGGGAATAGTTCTTTTTTGTTCCTCACCCATGACCATAGCCTTAAGGTTTTCAAATGTAAGGAGTTCATCACATGACCTATTGATGCTAATGCCTCTGACCTTAATGCACACCTTAACCTTACTGAGAGGCACTTTTTTTAAGAAGTCCGATGGAAAAACATGACCATCTCCGATTTCGTCGCCATTTGGGTCAAAGGTACCCCTTATGGGTCTAAGAAAAGCCCTAAAATATTAGGGGCGTAAAACGCATGGTTTGGATTTTATTGGCGATTTTCATTTTCTCTGACACAATTTAGGTGAATTTGGTCAAAATGTTAAAATCAATATTGCTCGGTCCCTGTCGGCTCCAGCTGCCTAAAAATTCACTCTCTTATGTAAAATCGGCCGAGGAACAAGAATCCGGCGTCGGTTTTCCGATTGGACTGCTCAAATTTTGACCATGGCTGTTTTCCCATTTTTGCAGCCATTTCTTGTATCTCTGGGGTTTCGGTGATGGACATCGATTTTGACCAATCCCGGGGGTGGAATTTGAAGATAAAGGATCAAACTAAAATATTCCGTCATAAAAAGTTTGTGTATGGGGCAACCCTAGGAGCAGCGACAAAAAACGTGAAAATGCATGTTTTGGGCAGAAAACTGCCCCATTTCGTTCTTTCCACAGGGCTGCGGTGGAAAATCAGCGTGCTCCAGTGTGAGGTAGGCCTTCTGAGGTGCTGGCACTCATGTGGAAGTAGCGCACCTCAGCCCAGCACCAACACACAAGCACCGAAACACGGACCTGCCTCCGTAACGCCTGCGAACTGGAAGGTAGGCACGCCCGCCATACGCCGCTGCGTGGCTGGCTGCCTACGCGCCGGGCTTGCAGGCGGACCCCGAAATTCGGTTTGCTCACGCTCCCCTCGACATGATGGGATGTTTTGGCTTAAGAATAATGATCACATGACAATACTTTATTATTATTTATTTCAAATTTTCTGTTCAAAATTTAAGGCTTTTTTTGCCTAATAACTTTTTTGTGTACTAAGACTTGGCGATCTTCGTCAGTGAGCTTGTATGAGCAGTGATCTGATTGCTCACAGAGAGTCACCGAGCAAATTAAAAGTGGCAAAGGGACCACCATAGAAGCCAGATTTTCTGGCCATCTGAATACTTCAGATGGCAGGTAGGGCCTCAGTAGTGACAACTCTGCCTCCTGTTCGACAGAGTCGACATCAGTGAGCAGTCCAATATACTTTCTGGAATTAATTTTGGCAACAACGAAACTGCCTGCTTCAAACTGTTCAGGAGTATCAATGGTTTCAACTTTTGGCAGGCTGTGAACTAGTTGGAAGGAAGACATCTCACTGATGCGTTTGCAGCCAATGGTAGTGTCTGTCTCAAAAAAAGAAAAGAAAACATGATTGTAATTTTTTGCCACAAGACTTACATAATGCCTTATTTTAGGGTAAATAATGTTTTATTCTTACCTGATTGAGGTTCATAGAAATGAAATGAACGAGTTCCTGGAACGCAGTTCAGCAAATCGGAATCAATTGTCAGAGTCCTCTCTTGTTCCACTTCTTCTTTAGGGACGAACACAAACTTTATCTTTTCAGACAATGAATGTTTTGTTAAGTATTCATAAGCTTTTTCTGCACTGTTTATAATCTCTTCAAGTAAGCACTGAAGGCTACCCATAGCTAAGATTCTCTTTATCAGACCAGCAAGAGCATCACACAAGTTCTTCCCATGGCTTGATGCAAAAAAAGAATGTACTGCTTTCATTTGGTATAGGGATTTATGTTGACATAAATTCCAAAAGCTTATTTTGTTCTTGTATTGGGCAGCACACCCATCTGTCAGATATTCAACTTCTGTAACTTCAGGAAATTTCTTTCTAATTATTTCAACAATTTTTTTAGTAAAAACTTTGACCATTGACACATCATGTGTAAGATCAGAAGATATGAAGCATAAATTATGATAATCCGCTTCTTCCTTTCCCTCTGGTCGATGGAATATAACAGTTGGGTGTATAGTCACCTGCTTCTTGCTGAAGTGGTAGGATTGAATTTCAGAGGGAAAAATGCAGGAAAAGTTCATTGCAAAATCCATTAGTACCACTACTTTGTTGGGAGGTAGAGATTTCTTCAATTCTTTCACATATGAAGACTGCTTACGAGCAACGAACTCATGTGGAATCTTTTGATCCAACTTTTCAGCAGCTATTCTTACGACATCAGACCGTTGGCCTAGTTGGGTAACCAGTTCAGTTTGCTTGTTGTTTGTCATCCACTGAAGGTATTGAATACTTTCGTTCCAAAATTCTTCATCATCTTCATCCAGTACACAACTAGAATTCACTGCCTTCATAATTTCCCGACGAAGGAAACTTTCAATTTCAGCAGTGGTTTGACAATTTTCACAGAGACGGAGCATACAAGAATGACTTTCTTCATTGCAAACTACATGTGGGATCAAATCTCTATAGTAGGTCTTAATGCCAAGGGCATTAACTAACAACCGTACATCTTCATGAGTTTGACAGACACATATCTTGTGTGTGCCAGTCGCTCCTGCACCCACACAATATTTTGGCCGAAGCTTATAGAAAATTGAAAGTCCAACTTTCACCTCTGGATGTTTCTTCTTGAATAGCGAAAACAGTTCTTCAACACTACATAGCAACAGCCTCTTTTGTTCATACACACCTTTGCTAATACTGATTTTATCATCTTTCCCAGGTAGTAATTTAGAATTTTCATCATCACAGTAGAAATCAAGAATTAATTTCTTAGTAGCATCTGTCACATGTGACTGCCGAGAAAACTCCACAAGTGGAAGAATGCCCTGGTGTGTTCTCAAGTCCCTTACTTTCTTGAAAAGAGATTTGCTGATGTTGAACATTTTACAAGCTTGATTTATACTAATAGATAGTGGTACTAGAGACAACAGTTGGTACTTTCTTGATTTGTTGGCATTAGGTAATTCTCTTTTTATATCTTCAAGAAGTAGTTCCGTATCTGCTGCCCTCTGAGGAACTGAAGATTCCAAAGAATGAGTAGGTAGATCAAGGACGAGACAAATTTTCTTCTTGGATATTTGAGCGACTTCATCAAGTTTTTCTTGGGCATATCTTACTTTACCTTGATAACTTCTTTGAGGTGGATTGAAAGAAGTCACTCCAAAAGCTGTCAAACTTTGCAGTGCATTGTTTTTCCGAATGGCTGGGCTCAAATTTGTTGAAGCACTCGATCTACTTTCTTGACTGCCTTCAACAGTTGCATTGCCACCACCAGCAGCATTAATTGTCTCTTCATCTTTGACAGGCTGATCAAAGAGCCTTTTAACACAATTTGTGCAGATCATGTCTCCATAGACCAAAGAAATGTTTTTTGTCTGAGCTTTAAGTAGGATGATCATTTTTACAGGCCGCAAATTAGTTGATACCCTTTTTTTGTGATTTTTAAAAGGGTTACAACAACGATTCTTAAATGTGGGTACCATTTTCTTGTGTACTCCAACCAAAGCTTGATAATGTTCAGCACAAACAGTTTTCAATTCACCCTTCATTCCCTTCATCCTGGCTTGGTAGCATATCGCCTTTTTTTCATCTTTGATCAATAACATTATTTGCATCAGTGCTCCTGAGCAAGGTCCTAAATATGTATGAAGGGAACATAGCAGGGATCCTAAAATAAAAATAAAAAGATTTTAATAATAATAAAAATAAAATAAATGAAATACAGTTCAATTTCTACTAACCAATAGGTGCTTGTGAGTCTGGATGTAAATCTGAACTGTCGGGCTTATTGCCAGAAAGCATTTCATCATCAACACATGGATCTCGCATATCTACATGTTCAGTTGAAGTCTGTGTTTCAGTGGGAGGTGTTTGATCACCAACAAGCAAAACTATAACAAAACAAAAGTTTTATTAATGAAAAATAAATTATTTTGAGATAATGAAATTTAAATGAATTAACTATGTAATTGTATGATACTGACCAGGATGTTCTGGGCCCGGGCTGTGACCAATGTCAGCAGCAGTTACATTTGGTGTCTTGGGTTCAATTGCAGTCGGAGTCTCACTTGAAGACACTTGATCACCAGCAGAAAAAACTAGAACAAATAAAAAACAAGGTTTAGAAAAAAATTGTTAAATGAAGCAAACTATGACTTGAAAATTAATATTATTATACACATTAAAGTAAATGAATTTTATAATTGTTTGATACTAACCAGGATTTTCTGCATCAAGGCCCATATCTCCAGTCGCAGTTGACGCCTTGGGCTCAGTGTCAGACGTAGTCGTACTGGGGAGCGCCTTATAAGGTAGAACTAAAACAAGAAAGATTACGTTAAAAAATAAGACCAAAATATAACTGTTACTTCTATATTTGAGATGAAACATATCAAAGTGGCTGAATTTTTAATTGTATCATACTCACTGGGATGTTCGAGGTTGGAATGCATATCAGCAACCCCACTTGACGTCTCATGAGAAGACATAGGATCCAAACCCACAGAACCTAAAAGAGAAGGGAACAGTTACACCAATCCAATATCACTTTAGGTTAAATTAGAAAATAATCCCTACCAAAGGTAGTACCTGAAAAGGTTTTGCGGCATGTACTGCACCAGTACAAGGGAAGGAGGGAATGGAGGTTGAACTGCTGTTTTACGGTTTCATTCAAAACCCTTAAATCCTTTCGGATAGGCTTGTTGTGTTTGCCATAAGGGTTACAGCAAACATTAACTGAGAGTGGGAGTTCCATTCCTAAAAGAATAAAATAATCACAGAACAATTGACTTTAACATGGTAAACTCAACAGAATTGAAGAGGACGATTCCAAAGAAGTGAGAAAAATACCTATTTAGTTTGCGCACTCCAGCAAGCAGCTATACTAGTGACCAAAAAGTTAATTTTGTCAACGCAAAATGTTGCCCAGGCGGAGGTCTTGGCACCAGCTTTGTTTACAAGGGTGTACCAACTGCCACCATAAACGCTTATTAGGGAACTTGGTAGTTTCGGCATCAGATGTAGTGCTGCTACCACAAATAAAGCATATAACCACATGGAAGGCGATTACTTTACATCTTGAAAGGTGTTTAGTCACTAAAAATAACAACATAAAGAACGCGATGTATTGGCCTTAGGTTGGTATTTCGGAGGGAATGACCAGGACCGATGACAACAATGATTTATCATCGGTATAATCTTAAAATTAACTAAATTCTCCACGCGAGAAGTAAAACGCGACGATTTTGCGGGGACACCATTGCTCAACATTGTTTCGAGTGTGAACTGAATGAGGAGACCATGGCCAGACAGAGCGACCGCCTGCGGGCACGGAGGGTAGGCAGCCAGCCACGCAGCGGCGTATGGCGGGCGTGCCTACCTTCCAGTTCGCAGGCGTTACGGAGGCAGGTCCGTGTTTCGGTGCTTGTGTGTTGGTGCTGGGCTGAGGTGCGCTACTTCCACATGAGTGCCAGCACCTCAGAAGGCCTACCTCACACTGGAGCACGCTGATTTTCCACCGCAGCCCTGTGGAAAGAACGAAATGGGGCAGTTTTCTGCCCAAAACATGCATTTTTACGTTTTTTGTCGCTGCTCCTAGGGTTGCCCCATACACAAACTTTTTATGACGGAATATTTTAGTTTGATCCTTTATCTTCAAATTCCACCCCCGGGATTGGTCAAAATCGATGTCCATCACCGAAACCCCAGAGATACAAGAAATGGCTGCAAAAATGGGAAAACAGCCATGGTCAAAATTTGAGCAGTCCAATCGGAAAACCGACGCCGGATTCTTGTTCCTCGGCCGATTTTACATAAGAGAGTGAATTTTTAGGCAGCTGGAGCCGACAGGGACCGAGCAATATTGATTTTAACATTTTGACCAAATTCACCTAAATTGTGTCAGAGAAAATGAAAATCGCCAATAAAATCCAAACCATGCGTTTTACGCCCCTAATATTTTAGGGCTTTTCTTAGACCCATAAGGGGTACCTTTGACCCAAATGGCGACGAATTCGGAGATGGTCATGTTTTTCCATCGGACTTCTTAAAAAAAGTGCCTCTAAGGTCACCACCCACGGCAACGCGATAGGCATAGTTCTTCGGCCCCCCAGCCACGAACTCTGTGATAAATGACCCTGGGCCATAGTCCTCCTCAATCTGGTCACTGAGGTCCCCCAGATGAGTGCCAATAGGTAAGTCTGCTTCACCTAACCTAGAAATGTAGGCCACACTATCCGTATCATGGTAAAGGGCCCTTTGACCCACAAGATCAAGGTACTTGTACAATTGAAGCCGACCGAGACAAGTTGTCCAAGCGGCATGAAGCAGGGACGAGGTTGGCAAAGACACCTCGCTATCATCCACAGGTTTAAACGAAACCTGCAGGCACACTTCACTAAGAGGGACCAGGCCATTGACCACTTTCGTGGGGTCAGATACAATTTTCATAAGGTCGGCATAATCATATACTAATTGAGTGGAAGGGCGCAGAGTTTTTTCGCCAAATTTTCCCCAGAAACTATTTAAAATGAGTTTGGACAAGGTCCTTAGAGCAGGATTTTTGGCCACTTTAGTGGGGTCAATGATGATCCCATCATATTTTTTCACATCGGCCATATATTTTTCTTTTTCCTGCTCAGACTGACAGTGCGATGGCCAACCACTGGCTTGAATCTTCAATGCCATGAAGCGCCTCACATAGGCAGACAGGAGGCCATCTTCCCCGGTCTCAGGGTTGTACTGCATAGTACCAGGGTACTGCCAAAGTTCATGTACGGCAACGATAACGTACCCTTTCTCCCTGACAGCCAGCAGGAGCTCTGGCGCACACCACTCCCCCGTGAGTTGCCTATCGGCAGGATTGTCATGCCGGCACAACTCGGGGTTCTCCGTCTCCACACAGGTCCTACAGAGAGGGAACATAAGCTTGCCATTGGCCTTGTAAGGCAAAACTGGAAGGAACAAGTCCCGTGGAGGTAATACCGTACACTTAACTAGACCATTCCAAGTATCAATAGGAGGCATATCAGGGTCTCCTTCCAGGAAGATTTCTGCATGACCAACAGGGTAGCACCCCCTCAGATTGGCATTCGGATACTCGCTGACCACGTCCGCCATCTTGATTTTTTCCCCTTTTGTCAAATCAGCTTTGTGATACCATCTGAGAGCGCTGGTTCTACCCCCACAAAGAGCCCCACGAAGATCAAGGGGTGAGGAACGTAAAGTGGGGTGAGCCTCAAAGTAGGCTTTCACGTCAGGATCCTCCTTGATCTCCCTGTCAAACTGACACTCCCATTTCTCAATGACAGTATAACCCGCTTTGCGGAAGAGAGATGTAATTTTTTTGGTCTTTTCATACCTGTTTTCACCGGAATCACCATTGGCAGGAAAATGGAGTGGGCAATTGTGCCAGTAATCTCCATGAAACTTGAAGATACGCTTCTCAACACTCCCATCAGGTTTTACAATCTCCACAAAACCATCCACAGCCCTACCAAGCACCCTTACCTCTCGATCCGTGTATATGGTCCTGATTTTTTGACCAAGCTTGTACTGTTCATAGTCCAGCCATTGGAGTGCCTTATGACTCTGCTTTCCCCTGCCATGATATCCTCCTGGAGGCACGATGCCTATCTTCTTTTCGGGCAGGAAGTTAAGGCGGTAGGCCGCCATACAAGCTGAAGATAATGTAATGCAACAGAACATCGGATCGAATCCGGCCGATTGGGCAAAAAGGCGTCTGAAGGCTTGGCAGGCCTGCCTCAGAATAGTAACATCACTAACACAGTATTCCAGGAATTCTTTTCTGAAGTTGAATACAACATTGGATGACACCTGCTCATCATACCATTGATTGAATTCCTCAAACGCCTTGGCCTTCATGGTAGATACGTAGTAGAGGTCTCGGTCTAGCAAAGGACCCTCGTACCGATAGTACTGGGGAGTGTTGGCCAGATAAGGCCAATAGCCTTTCTTAAGCTCTTTAAGGTCAAATGATTTGGGCAAAGCAGCTAGGGGCATAGGCAAAAACATAAGGGAGTCAATGAACTTCCAGTTACCAAGGGTCATACTCAATATTTTGGCTCCTTGGAGCACCAACTCAGGCTTCAACTTCCGAGCAATCATTTCCTGGAGAACAAACACCCCGTCAAATGACTTGGCATTGTGAGCTACCAAGAGCAATTCAGTTTTGTCAGGGAAGCTCTGCAAGTAGTCAATAAACTGTCCCATGACACTGAGGTTAGGGTCGTCCATATTGTGGAAGACATGCTGCCTGGTCTTACAAACACTGCAGAAATAATCATTCTGGGGGATTTCTTGGCACTGGTCACAAACGGCCTGGCACACTAGAAGATTTGGTTTGTGCTCGAAAGTTCCAGGTTGACCATCGACCTCATCATGTTGGGTCGTCTCTAAATCGTAGTAAATAGACACATAATTCCATTTCTCCTTTTTTTCACGACCTTCCCATTTGGTCATGTAACACAGATGATTTTCTTTTACATTTAATTTGCAATATTTGCACCAAACAAATCCACAAACATGTGCTCGCCCACGTGTTGTTGAGTTGCTAGTATTACATCCCAGACAGAACCTGAACGTTTCACACTTTGTCTTGTCTGTGTTTTGCAACTTTAATGTCCTGTGATTGTCAAAACACTCGTCCCCAGCAAAATGGTGATTACAGAAGTCACATCTTTTAAGGGGGCCATCATGAGGCTGACAACCCAAGCACCGCCAGCAGCAACCCTCAAACTTGTGGACACCCTTATTGTCGTAAAAAACAACACACTTTTCACAGAGGTAATTATATTCAAAGGCCTGGCGAGGAGTTAGAATGGCGGAGAAGTGGGCCTTATCGATACCTCCTAGCAATAGGCACGTACTTCGGGCACGCTTCTCAAAACTCACGTACTTTCGGCAGCTTGTGCAACAAACACGCAGTTTCACGATTTCTGGTCAAAAAGCACGCAGTTTTCGCATTTTCCTCCTAGCGGGTACAAAAATGCATTCTGGGTAAGTTTTATGGTTGGGCAAGTAAAATGCACTCAGTAAGTAACCATTGATAAGCTCAAAACCGTTTCAGGAACGATCTCCCATTAAATATAGGCCATCCCTTGACCTTCAAACCTTCATTAATATTTGATGGAGGATCACTCCTGGAACCGTTTCCAGGTTATCAATGGTGACTTAGATCAGGTACCTCACTCGCCCAACCAAAAAAACTACCCAGAATGCATTTTCGTACCCGCTAGGACGTAAATGTGGAAACTGCGTGCTTTTTGACTAAAAATCGTGGAACTGCGTGTTTGTTGCACAAGCTGCCGAAAGTACGTGAGTTTTGAGAAGCGTGCCCGAAGTACGTGCCTATTGCTAGGAGGTATCGTTATGCAGGAGGAGGTAAATATTCTTTCGTCCTGCCACATATTCTCCTTTAAAAACACATTCTCGGCCTTTTTTATCGGTGAAGACGCACAGTCTATAGTTAGGGAGGATGTCTTGCATTTTCCTAACCTCATCAAGGCCGCAAGGCTGGTCAGGGTCGATTCCGGCCAGTTCACATATTTTTTTGGCCTCCTTCTCCTGTATTACAGAGTTGGGCTTCTTAATACGATAGAACGACTGTCTGCTCATACCCTCCTTTGCCATAGCTACCACGAGAGACCTAGCAAGACACATGCTATCCACCTGATTGGAAGGGGAGAATATGGATGATAACCCTACTTTCCTCTCAAACCATTGATCCATGGACTCATTGGGAACGCGATTAGGTCGGCGTCCACCAGCCTCCGGGGTAGGGATGTGAACATAGCACATCCTCAGCTGACCACCGATCAGGAAGCTCTGATTCGAGTTAAGCACTCTGGTCAGCTTGTCCAACATAACCTGACCATTCAATTGATCTGTCCTCCGCATGCTGAACCATAGGGGGTTCTCGGCGTTCTCACCATTTTGAAGTTCCAGGATGATCTTGTCATCATCTTTTGCCCCTACGGCCTCCCTTTGCCGAGTGAGCATGGAATCAAACAGTGCAACCATAACCTCTTCAGAGGGAAGAGTATCGCCGAGACCCTTAACAAGGGACACCTCCTCGCGAAACACAGTCCGGAAACGCTTGAGCTCCCGCTGCCTGGACTGCAGGACGACAACTTCCGGCTGGACTGACTGTTCAGGTTCCGGTACCGGTGACCGTGCTCTTTTTTTTCCTGAACGCGCCGGAGAAACAGCAGGTGGCGGGGAAGGACCGCGAACTGCACCGCCGGCCATGGCAAGTGCCATGTCACGAGTGACCTCAGCTTGAGACTCGAACCCGTCCTGTTCGCGGGCATAAGCATCATACCCCACCTCAAGGAAGGGAATGACCCTAGGGTCACGTCGCTCTTCCTCAGAAGCCTCTAACATAGACAGCAAAAACTGAGTGTAGGCCTCGGCCAACAACTCATCATCGTAGAAACACCCACCCTCCCACTCCTCAAGAATGTCCATAAAAGTCATGGTGACTCGGATCTTTTTTTCAGAGTCTTAAGAAAGACTGTGACGCTCCTAGCTGAAGCGCTCCGATTTATACAGTGCGAGTAGTTCCATTTTCCGCCACATAGGTGGCAGCGCACGGCGCTGGCGCTGCGCATGCGCAGTACCGTTTTGACTAGTACTCGTTTCGGCCGATAGGGCGCTCTGCTGTTGCGGCGCTAGTGATGCAGTTGGCGATAGGTGTTCACTCACCGGTCAGTCAGCGGCGCGCTTCGCGGCGGCGACTCGCAGGGGCGCGCCGCGCCAGGGGCGGGACCAGAATGGGTGGCGCTTCGCGCGGCTCCGCGACACGCCTCGCGGCTCGCGGAGCAGGTCCAGACTTGGGTTTGCGCCGCCCAAGGCCAGGGGCGGGTCCTGAAGGGGTGCAGCCCTCCAGGGCCGCCCCGGCAGGGGGCGGGCGACCGACTTAGGTTACCTTAGGGGTGGTGACTTAGGCCCCTCCGGCGACTTAGGTTAGGTTAGGGCTGGTAACTAAGGCCCCTCCAGCGACTTAGGTTGGGTTAGGCTCGCACAAGATGCCTACCCGCGACATATCCCAGTATGGGACCACTAAGGTTAGGTTACCCCCCTCCACTTTGCCTACCCGAGACATATCCCAGTCAACATGGCTGCCGTTTACATATCCCAGTCCTTACTACTGTCAGCTGGAACGAAGGGCGTTTCTCTGTGCGCGGGGGCGCCTGTTGGGTAAGCAGCCCGCCGCGCACTGTCCAGCGCGCCTGGTGGGTAGGCAACCCCTCGGGCCTGCTTGCTGTCTCCCGTGCGCCCAATCAGACGGATATCATTGAGAATATTTTTAGGGAGTTTTGTCATTTTATAATTTTTTTGTGTTTTTCAGTTGTTTTTTACAGTGTACACTCATTTAGGTGGGTTGAGGTACACCTGCATCCACATACCCACACGCTTAGCATTGCGTACTGCGCAATATTTGGAGCTACTTGACCCTTCAATATCATTTTGACAGGGTGCCCACACCTTAGGGAGTTTTCTCAGGCTGGGGCAACCGAATCTCTCGACATCAAACACCCTTTTTGAGGGTAAGAAAAATTCGAGAATTCTCTTTTTTTCATCGCCTTTAACGTAGAGAAAATCATACTCCGCTGACATCTCGCTCAGTGTTTGAGGGAGTCTGTCATAGGGCGAGAAGCCTGTCTCCCAGGGCAGGGAATGGAGGCGTTTGACAACATAGTTGTTTTGCCTCTTCTGCTTCTCTGGGATTGCATCCCCGGGGTAAGGTGGGAGGAAGGTGGCCGACTTGTGGACCTGGGCCGCCTCATTTTGTTCATAGAAGGAAATTTCCTTCAGAACATACTCCCCGTACTTGCCCCTGAGCATCTGAATGTCGCAGATAGCGTAAGTCATCGTGCTGTGCTGATGTGGACTGGTCAGCGTCTGAATGAAGAATGATGCTCCGGAGGGCGCGCTGCTGGATTTATACCCTGCCGCCAGCGCCGCGTGCGCCACCTCACGGCAGGAACACGAAGTTGTCGGTAAAAAAGGCGACTTCACCCAGTGGGTATCGAACCCGTGTCTCCGCGCTGAGAAGCGCAGCAGAACACACACCAACCCACTGAGCTACTGAGCCGAGCTTGCGAAGGGAGCGTACGGTCCGCCTTTTCATCGGTGAGCGCCGCGCGCCGCGCGCCAGGAGCCGAACGCCTAACGGTCAATTTGAATTCTCCCGCCGCCGCGCGAGTTCCGACTGGCCCGGAACCCTTCCCTGCACTACGCCAGGCCACGCCGCCGGTGGCGAGCCGAGCGCCGAGCCGAGCCGAGCGCAGCCCCCGCCCCTCCCCTCCCCGCGCCAGGTACGCCGGTACGCCCCATCCCCGCCCCTACTCCTTGACCGGCCTCAACTCTCATTGTCCCTTTAATTTCCCGCATGCTTGCGAGTGTCTGATATCATTTCTCCGGCTGAAATATTTTTCTAGAATTACTGAGAATACTCCCCTCGGCCAACCCTTTCGCTGACTCAACTGTCAGAGCGAAAACGTATTGGTCCTGATCCCCCTCCCTTCCCGCCCCTCCGCCCCGCCTCGCCGTGCCGTATCCAAATGAACGAAACACCTGTTGTCATCGCTTGAAGTTGATGTCAAGTGTCATAAAAAATATTTGAGAGATTTTCACATCCTACTTTCATTTACAATCGTCGTGAAATCGAAAACAATTTGAATTTTGGCCGGCCGTTAAAACGACCGCTGCGCCCTCTGCCGGCCACAAGCGGAACTACCAACTCCTGCTTCCTTTCAGCCCTTTCCGGGCATGTCATTGCTTGTCCAGCCGTCTCGCAGACAAGGTGTGCCGTAAGAAACTTCATCATGTCTGACTTTATGGATGAAGTGTTTGATTTTGAGCCGTGGGAGGACAGCACGTCTACATCAGAGGATGAAACCGTGGACCTAAATGTCTCCGGCAATTTGTTTGAGGTGAGTGATGTATGTTATGAGTGTACGTGTGTTGGTTTTCGCTGACTCGGCTCCTCGTGGTGTGATTGCGTCCCGGCGTTTCCTGGGTCCGTCTGTCATTTTTCGCATCTGTCATGTTCATTGTGCTCGTCTCAGTAAATCCTTTTCGCGGAAGTAATATTTTTGGGTGTGATGTGTCAAAAATCTCGAGATTTGGACTTGGCGTCCCTTGTCGGCATGCGGTCGCGCGCCTGCCAGTCTCAGCCTGTTCGGCTTGTATGTGTTGTTTAAATCAGGGTTCTCTCGGTTCCAATCTTGTGCGGGACGCTTCACTAGGGTACTCGCGTGTGAAATTCGAGAAAATTTCAGTCGAAAAGTGTCGAACTTGGCCGTGTTGACGCCCCACGTGGAGCGTGGGAACCGCCGTGGCTGAGTGTTTATGCTGCGTACTGTGGCTAAGTTCAGTGTTTTCTCGGTCCGAATCCTGTTCGTGGTGCCTCGCGGAGGTTCTCGTGTGTGAAATTCCGAAAAAATTGTGTTAGAAATACTCAAAACTGAGTAAAGTGGTCCTTCCCTCTGGAGGCTTTGGTCGTGAAATATCAGTCATTTGCATGTCTTGTCTTTGATGTTCACTTATTGCGTGTTCGCGCGTCGTCTCGCCGTTGTCGGGGTACGCTAAATTTTGGATTTCTGTCCGTTTTTGATCTTGATTCATGGGGGTGAAAGATCTCAAAACACGCCGCGCCGAGCACTGTACAGTGGGCCGGGCGGAGGCGGGGGGTGGGGGTGACGTCGCCGTCAGCCAGTGTCTGCCGTTTGGCGGACGACTCACTGGACTTTTGTTTACATGGCGACGCAATTTTCGTGTTTTCTCTGAAGGATTTATCATTTTCTGAGTGAAATGAACGAGTGTTGAGTGGATTTCGTCCGTCTGTCCGTGGAAACGAAAGCGCCATGTGTCACCGCGAGAAACCGTTTTAATTCGCATGTTTTGGTTTTGTGTGTGAGGTTAGGTTTTCTTTAGGTCATGAAATGGTTCTGTAAATTGTATCTTTCTGTTTCAGGACCCTATTGATGTACCACGCGGTGTGTTGCGTGAGCGCAACGGGAGGGACGTGGTTCATCGCCGAGTTGTAAGTGTGTTTCCTCTCTGACGTGAAGACATTTTAAAATGGTTTGTGGCATTTCATGTGTTCTTTGTCATATCTGTTACAGTCAGTCTGGGACCGGCTTGAACCGCGTCACCAGGCCGTGGCAAGTCTTGATGATACTGATAGTGATGAAGAAACTGTAAGGTTTAACCGCTTCAGGGCAGAGCGCCCTCCGCCCAGTGAGGCTGAGGCTATTGAAGAAGGCGAAATCGTGGAACCTGAGGAAGTTATGGATCAAGGACCATGCATTCGCATCTCCAGGCGGGGGCGTGTGTGTGCTGGGGGTGGTGCACGCCGTGCTGGACCTGACCATCCTGGGCCAGTCGTTGCTGTGCCTATCGCTGCTGTGCCTATCGCTGCTGTGCCTCCCCCTGCTGTGGCTGTCGCTCCTGTGCCTCCCCCTGCTGTGCCAGCCCCTGCTGGCGGTGGTGCTGTAAGGCGTCGTCTCAGTAAGCCTCTCGTTAGTTGTCTTTGCATTTTATTGTTCAACAATGTTCTTTTACTTTTGTAACCTGTTCAGTAATACAGTGTTTTTGTCTTTTCAGACTAACGCTCAGAAGTATGAAGCCGCTCGTCGCAGACTGCGGAGACTTCAAGCTTTACTACGAATGATTTTTTTGTCATGATTATTTGACATGATACCGGTGATCAAGATTATACTAAGTTACTCATGTTAGTGATGATCAACATTTTGGCGGAAACTTTAATCTTTTCTACAAATGATTTTTTTGTCATGATACTGGTGATCAAGATTTTATTAAGTTACTCATGTTAGTGATGATCAACATTTTGTTTTTTAAAAATGAGACTTTTTTAATAACACTTTTTTTATTAAGTTTTTGTAATAAAACTTATGTTATTGATTTTGAACCGTGCTTGTCTCAATCATTTCTTTGGTCTCCTTGCTTATCTCTTTCATCAGAACGATATCTTAACTTAATCTTGAAACAGCTATCTGTTGACTATCTGATGAAGTGACATTCAATTTCAATAGAGTTTTCTTACTTATGAAGCTTGCCTGAGACTCATTTTGAATGTTGTTTAAGAATTTTCCATTTTATTTGAGGTGATAGAAACTCAAAGCTTACTCGAGTAATCCATCGCAGTTCACTTTTTAATGTTTTGGAACTTCTTTTGGGTATGAGTGTTAGTCTCATAGCAAGACTATGAAGGGAATGTGCCTCTCATTATGTTTTAGAAGAGTGACACTCTTCAAATACTTATTTTTGGAGTATGTTATGTAAGGGCAGTTTAACCTCCAAATGGCTGTATCGGTGAGACCAACTTGGTGTGCTGAGTTAGCTTGGCCAGTAGCGCCGCGCTCGAATATGGGTTTGTTGAAGCTGGCATTCATTTTCAATAGAGTTAAGGTATTAGTGAAGCTTGCCCAAGTGTCATTTTGATGGATTTTTAAAAATATTTGGTTTTATTATGTGTGTTAGAGATGTCAACTTTCTCGTCTCTATTGCCAACGGAGTAAGTGACAGAATTGTTTGCATCCTTTGTTTTGACCATGTCTCTTTCTTTTTTAAGTATTGGAGATGAAGCCCATTTAGTATTCAGAGGCCAGACTATCTTTTTTGATTTAGGGAGTGGAGAATTTAGGGAAAAAAGTTCAGTTTTTAGGAGTACATGGAGTCAGATATTTTCTCAAGGATATTTTTAACTAAGTATTTCTGTTTTATTGTGTGAATCACTGTCACAATCTTATCTTTTTCTTTTAAAAAGAATAGAGCTCAGTGAGAAAGAAAAATATGGGTTTTCATATACATCATTGCTCTACTCTTAAATTATGTTGATGAACGGGCCAGCTTGCTTCTCCCTGCGCTTTTAAAATCAGACTCATTTCATAATTATTTTTAGGGTTTTCTTTTTTTATACTTTTTTTGTGTTTTCAGCTTTTTTAATTTTTTTTATTTTTTATTTTTATTTTTAATAAGCCAATGAGCATTGAGAACTCAATCTGCCTGTCTCATACACTCATAGATGGCTTCTTTAATGAAATCTTTATGGAAACTGACCAGATCCAGTTTGATCGAGACAGGGAAAGAAGCTAAGTAGCACCTCACTGCACTTGAAATCAGATTGTCTGCATGATCACGAGACAACTGAACAATAGACTGGGGATTTTTGTATCCACTTTTCACACAATAATCTTTGCAGTGTGAAATTAAATGATTAAAATTAGATTTGCCTAGAATAGACATCTCTGTCAGATTCATGAGGTGGTACTACATATTTTCTTTTAAGTTGAAAATCATTTTCCAACTAGTCAGCGCAAGGAAAATTTTAATGGGGGAGTCCTTTTTCTCAATGCACACTGTGATAAACTTGGCATTTTCTTTATTTATGGATAAGGTGATTTCACCAAAAGAGAGGGGCTCCAGCTCGGATCTGTTTTCCAGTGCATTCAATACATGCATTTGCACTTCTCGAGACATCATGATATTGAGCTCGGCTGGACTCATTCTGTGATAGAGTCGATTACCATTTTTATTGGTTTCACTCAAAATTAGGACGAAGGGAGCAAAATCATTAGCTGCGTCCAAACCAAGGCGAATAGTTTTAGAACCATTCTTAGTGAGTGCAAAATCTCTTGGAATGCATTGCAGGGGAAATTCAGAGGGGGAGGGCTTTTCTTTTAAGTCAACTCGAATCGACATGACAGTGGGTGTCTGATTCAGTCCCAGCTCTTCAATGGTCTCAGTGGCCATCATTCGATCATAAGCCTCATTACACATCTGGTCCAGTAAGTCTGATCCTGCACTGGTGATGGAGCTGGAGCTGGAACTGGTTGAGTCTGACAGGTCTGAACTTGATGTGGAGTCACTGGAGGACTCCCTGGAAGGGGTGGGGGCAGGCGGGAAGATGGGGGACAAATCTAAGTCCATCATTAAGTCGTCGGGGATGACGGCCTTGTTGGCCTCCTCGACGGCGGCCTGCACCTCGCCGCCGCGCACCAGAGGGAACTCGATGATGTCGACGGGCGCCGCGTCGACGGGGACCTCTGAGAGCGGCGGGGTGGGGGTGAGGGAGGGCATGCTAGGCGCAGGGCGCGCATTTTCCTCCGAGGCCGGAAGCACACCGACTACGCCGGGCTTGACGCCGCTTGGGGCGCCGCCACCTGGGGCAGCCGATGCAACTCCCACCATGGCCGTGACGTCACTGGTTTGGCCGACAGCCTGCGTTATCGCAACACTGCCGGCGTCACCAGAACTCTCATCAAGGCCAAGCTCGGCCACCAAGTCGCCCAGGATCTGGCGCTTGGCGCGGGGTTTGAGGCTCAGGCTCTTCTTGGCCACCCGCTTCACTGCTTGCTTTGCAGGCATCATGTTTAGTCTTGAAAAAGACAATTTTATTTCTTCTGCTACTGCGACTTATTGCTGCTGCTGCTTCTGGACCTCTTCACTCGGCGACGCTCGTTGATTGGCTGTGCCCGTCCTGGATCGGGGGGCGGCTTTTATCTGTCCAGCGGCGCGACGGTGGCGCGCCCTCACGGACAAATTCCGAACTATTGAACAGTGCCCGCGCATGCGCAGTGCGCCGTCTGGAGTCCTGGAGCGCGCCGCGCGCGCCGCCTCATGGTCAATTTGGGTACTACAGCGCTCGAATAAATACCGCCGCCGGCCCCCAGGTCACCACAGTCAATCATCAAGCGTTCCAGAGTCAAGAAGTCCGAGCAGAAGAGAGAAGAAGTCGCAGCCTAAGAAGAAAACTGTCTTTTTCAAGACAATGTCCGCTCTCAAGGACATCCTGGAGGAGTGGGAGGGAGGATGCTTCTACACCCCCGAGCTCCTCGCCGAGGCCTACACCACTTTCCTCTTGGTGTTGCTGGAGTCCAGCGCCGAGGACAGGGCCGACCCCCGGGTCGTTCCCTTCCTGGAGGCTGGCTACGAGGCCTACTGCAGTGAGCAGGACAGCGAGGACAGCCAGGCCGAGGTGACCCGGGACATGGCCTTGGCCATGGTCGGCGCCGGCAAGCACCGCGACGACGCTGCCGCTGCCGCTGCGGCGCCGCGGCCGCGCCCCGCCTCCCCGCCGTGCACAGGTCCGGCGCGCCCCTGGAGGCCCTGGTCACCGAGTCCGCCGCGCGCCGCCACTCCGCCGCGCCGCGCTACCACGCCGCCGGCCCGCACGACACCCGCGCAGGAGGGGTTGCCTACCCCGCCGGCGCTCGCGTCGCGCCGTGACGAGAAACGCCCCCGTTCGCGCACGCCCTCGCCGGAACCCGCCCTAGAGGAGCCCCAGCAGCCCACCTTGGAGGTGCTGCAGACCAGGGAGCGCCACTTGCGGCGCTTCAACACGACCTTCCGCGAGGAAGTCGTGCAGATCTCGGGGCTGGGCAACACCTTGCCCTCTGAACAAGTAATGGCAGAAATGTTTGATACCATTCTGGTTAGGCAGAGGGACGCCGTCGGTGCGAAACAATATGACCGTGCTATTATTGAGGTCCAAAACTCAGCCAATGACTCCAATCCATTGTGGTTCAGTATGCGTAGGACGGACCAGATCAGTGGAAGAGTTATTTTAGATAAACTGACAAGAGTCCTCAATTCTAATCAATCCTTCTTAGTGGACGGTCGTCTCACTGTGTCCTATATTCACATTGGCTTACCACAATCAGGTGGACGACGCACTAATCGTCATGTCAACGAGAGTCTTGAAGCTTGGGTTCAGAGAAAACTCGCTTCAAAGTCATTGTACTCTCCTGAAAATAATGATAACATGTGTCTGGCACGCTGTGTGGCCGTCGCCAAAGCACGCGGGGGGATGTCAAAACAGGCCTTTTATAAAATGAAGCAGCCTAACTCTGTACCTCAGAGAAAGGCAGCCGAGGCGCTAGGCACTTCTGCTCAAATTGACAAAACTAAGCCGTGCGGACTTGACGAAGTCAGAAAACTGCAAGATAGTTTACCTGACTATAGGATTTGCATTTTCACAGACAAGGAGGGAAATGAATGTATTTTCAAAGGACTACAATCCGTGGGACGGAAAAACTTGTATCTGTTCCTTTATAATAACCATTACTACACCATTTTGTTCCCATGCCAAGTCTTTGATAAGAAATATCATTGTGAAAAATGCCTCAAGTTCTATAGCCACGCAGGTGAGCATCAGTGTGAAGGGACCGACTGTTGGCGCTGTTTCGGCCCACTGCTCCATGATCAAGCATTGATCCGATGTGACCTATGTCATCATCAGTTTGCAGGGCAAGAGTGCTTGGACCGTCATAGAACAGAGTATTTACCTAACTCTAAAGCAACTAAGTGTCTTGCGTTTCGCTTCTGCATGAGATGCGAAAAAAGTTATTCAACACTAAGAGGACGTGCTCACATCTGTGGCTTTGTATACTGCAAGAACTGTAAAGAGAACGTACTGGAAAATCATCTCTGCTTCATGACGGCATGGAATGAGAAACCCCTACCTGAAAACAAAAAATTTGTGTCATTGTATTACGATTTTGAAACAGTCCAGGAAAAAGAAGTGGAGGGTAAGCCTAACACTCATGAACATGTCCCTAATTTATTAGTGACACAAGCTGAATGTTCATTATGCAGTGACGTGGTCCAGAATGACTATTTTTGTGAAGTCTGTCAAACGCGACAACACGTGTTTCACAACTTGGATGATCAGAAAATCAATGTCGTTAGTCAGTTTTTTGACTACTTGTCATCCTTTGATAACAAAACTGAATTACTTCTGATTGCACACAACGCCAAAAGTTTTGACGCCATTTTTATTTTGCAAGAAGTCATAAGGAGAAAAATGAAGCCCGAGTTGACATTGAATGGCGCCAAAATAATTTGTATGAAAGTGGGAAAATGGAAGTTTATTGATTCTCTTTCGTTTTTACCCATGCCTCTCTCGGCCATGCCTAAATCTTTTGGACTTAAGGAGCTTAAAAAAGGATTCTGGCCTTTCTTAGCCAACAGTCCGCAGTATTACCAATATGAAGGAAAACTTCTACCCAAAGAATATTACTGTGTGAGTAGCATGAAAGAAAATGCTGCTCGTGAATTTAATGCATGGTATGACAAACTGGTCAATGACCAATATGTCTTCAATTTCAGACGTGAGCTCATGGAATATTGCATCAGTGATGTCACGATATTAAGACAGGCATGCCACGCCTTCAGAAAAATATTTTCTGAGACTGCGGGGTACGACCCTATGCAGAATTTTTTTACCTTAAGTTCCTCCGTGATGGGGGCGTTTCGCAGAAACTTCCTTCAGCCAAACACCATTGGCATTGTTCCCCCTGGGGGGTATCATGGCAGGCAAAAAAATAGTCACCAAGCTCTCCAATGGCTTGACTATGAGTCATTTAAAATAGGAAAAATAATACAAACTATTTATTCGCATCGTGAAGTTTCTGTTTTGGGGAGAAGGGTAGATGGTTACGTGGAACTCGACCTGCCTGGGGGTGGTGTAGAGAAACGCATTTACCAATTTCATGGTGATTATTTTCATCAGTGCCCACTCCACTACCCCCCAAACTCAGAATCTGGTGAAAATAGATATGAGCAGACCATAAGAATAACTGCTCTTTTCAGACGTGCTGGTTACAAAGTGATTGAAAAATGGGAGTGTTCATTCCAAGATGACTTAAAGAATGATCCTGAGACTCAAGCTTACTTCTCCGCACACCCCACCAAAAGAACTCCTCCGCTTGTTCTGCGTGATGCGTTGAAGGGGGGGCGCACTAGTGCAATAAAAATGTATCATAAGGCAGACTTAGATAAGGGAGAAAAGATTAAGCTTGCTGATGTCATCTCGGAATACCCGGGGGTGTACTTGTGGGGAAATCTGCCGATTAAACACGCAGAAATATTTCTCGAGGGAAACCCCCTGATGCCTCAGCCGGACCAGTGGAATGGTATAATAAAATGCTGCATTTTACCACCACGTGATCTTTTCTTGCCTGTCCTTCCATACAAGGCGAATGGAAAACTGATGTTCCCACTATGCAGAACTTGTGTGGAATCAGAAAGTCATGACCTCTGCAGACATCAAGATGAAGAGCGCCATTTGACTGACACGTGGTGTGCTCCAGAGATTCATTTGGCACTGGAGAAAGGATATAAGATTCTGGCTGTACATGAAGTGTACCAATACCCCGAATGTATTAAATACAACAGTGAAACGGGGGAGGACGGTCTCTTGTCAGGTTATGTTCGATGCTTTATGGCGCTCAAAATCCAATCGAGCGGATGGCCAGCTGAGTGTGACACGGAAGAAAAGAAACAAAGTTTCGTCTCTGACGTACTCAAGTCAGATGGGATAGCCATTGATCCCCAGAAAATGAAGAAAAACCCCGCTCTCAGAACGCTTTCAAAATTAATCCTGAACAGTTTTTGGGGAAAATTTGGGGAGAAAACCTTACGTTCTAAGACTCAGATTATTTATAAATATGAGCAGTTGATGCCATTTATTAGTGACCCTGCGAAAGAAGTGCAAAGTATATTGCCCCTAAGTGAAGAATGTCTACAATTGACATGGAAACCAGTAGCAGATAGCGAGGAAAGTCTACCAACATCCTCACTAGTACATGCAAGTTTCATTACCTGCTATGGTAGATTGCAGTTGTACAAGTATTTAGACATTGTACAGGACAGAGTTCTTTATTTTGACACAGACTCAGCTTGCTACGTCTCGCGTCCCGGTGAGCCTGATTTACCACTTGGCACACATTTAGGACAATTAACAGATCAACTGGCAGAGGACTGGGGCCCTGGGTCATTTATCACTAAATTTGTTGCAGGGGGGCCTAAAAACTATGCCTATAAAGTGGCGGTGTGTGGAGACACCAGTAACATCAAAGTTTGCATCAAAGTCCGTGGAATTTCCATTAATTCCTCTTGCAGTGACATTGTGACCTTTGAAAATCTCAAAGCCATGGTGATGGGGGAACAGAACAAAATCACTGTCGCTATACCGCGTCAGATTGCCCGCCTTCCCACTTGGAAAGTCGTGACAAGGGCAGCTACTAAAAAATGGCAGGCGAAAAACACCAAGCGCCGAAGAGTAGACGTGGAACGCACCGTTCCGCACGGCTACAACGCCTATGGTGATGTAGAAGACGAGGACCAAGAAGTCATGGAGGCTCTGGACCTCCTAATGGAGTAGGAGAAAAAAAAACAGAAAAAAGAGCGCACGGGAGAAGCAGGCTGGCCCGTTAATTGTTCTGCACAGAAAAGGAACGCCTGTGAGGTAGGCCGCCATCTAACCCGCAGAGCATGCGCGTACGCCGGGTTGACTACCACCAAGGCGCCCCGCCCCGCCCCGGCTCAGTAAGAGAGTGTGTGTGTGTGCCCCTGGTGGCGGCGGCAGTCCTGGACTGTCGTCAAGCCCGGCGCGCTCCACGCACTCTCGCCCCGCCGGGGAGAGAGATTAGCGCAAGGGAGAAGCAGGCAGGCCCAACCGGAGCAGGGGAGCTGGTCAGGCCCCAGTGCATTACCATCCAGTACTTTTAGTGACGTAGCCCGGCGGCGCTCTCGTCGCGCCGTGACGAAACGCGCCCACCCGGCGGCGCTCTCGTCGCGCCGTGACAAAACGCGCCCGGACTGGCCCACCCGGACCGGCCCGCCCCGCCCCGCGCAGCCCCGCGCTGCCCCCGCGCCGCCCCGCGCCGCCCCGCGCCGCCCCGCGCCGCCCCGCGCCGCCCCGCGCCGCCCCGCGCCGCCCCGCGCCGCCCCGCGCCGCACGCGCCGCCCCGCGCCGCCCCGCGCCGCCCCGCGCCGCCCCGCGCCGCCCCGCGCCGCCCCGCGCCGCCCCGCGCCGCCCCGCGCCGCCACGCGCCGCCCGGCCCGGTCGGTATAAATGTACGCAGTCAAAGTTCGAGAGCTCAGTTTTCGTTCAGCTTTTAGCCATGAAGTACGCGACGTGTGACCTGCAGCTCATGCATGGAAAGAAAGACACTTATGTGGTGAAAGAGTTCTCCATTTTCAAAGCTCACCAGACGGGAGAGTTCATTGCCACAACCACGTTTGGCCCACCCTACAGTGCAAAAAAACTGAAAAAATGGGCCAGACATGCCAATGAGTGGACCACGGTCAGTGATCACGGCTTGGAATGGGCGGAGGGAGAGCGGCCTTACTCCACTTTAGCGAGCACTTTAGAGTGCATGACCGCCCGGTTCAAAGTGCTCTATGTCAAAGGGGATGTGAAAACCAAACTCCTGCAGTCCCTCCTCCCTGAGAAAACGGTCATAAATTTGTGCGTGTTAGATGTGCCTCCCTTGGACAAGCTGCCCGTCCTCTCGGCGCCCTGCCCCAATGTGATTCACTCCACTACGCCGTACTACGCGTGCGCTGCCAAAAACGCACGCCGGCGCGGCCTATGGCTCGAGTTCCACCTAGCATCAGCGCAGCCAGACACCCCTCCGCTAGAAAATGATATAAAAGGCGATGCGTAGTGCCTTCTCGCTCATTGACTGCAACAATGGACTTGTCCTTTCAGCACCCCTGCACGGCGCTCGTCGTGGGCGGGACAGGAGCGGGAAAAAACTTTTTCATGAAACGAATGATTGAACATAGAGAGGTTATGTTTAGCACCGCTTTCGACCAAATCATTTTTTATTACTCTGAATGGCAACCTCTGTACGAGGATCTCAAAGCTATCGTTGATTTTCGGCAGGAACTGCCCCAGTTAGACGACCACCCTCCCGGCCAAGGGCCTAAGTTATTGATTATCGATGATTTTATGGACGAAATTAAAAATCACAACAAAGAACTCCTTAAATTTTACATCAAGGGCCCAAGCCATCGAAATTTGTCCATTTTCTTTCTGAGTCAATGCTTGTTTCCGGATGGCATGCGGCAAATCAGTCTGAACGCCCACTACATTGTCTTGTTCAAGACATCGCGAGATTTAGCCCAAATTCGGACATTTTGCCTACAAGTGGACCCGAACAACTGGCGCGCCTTGCTCGAGGCGTATGAGGACGCCACCAAGGTGGGACACACCTACATTCTGTTCGATTTCAAACCAAAACAAAGGGATCACCTCAGGATTCGAACCAAGATTTTCCCGGACGAGTCCTGTGTCATTTACATTCCAAAAAATAAGTATAATAGAGACATGGAAGGCCCTTATTAAACCATTTTTCAATGATGGCTCCTCGTGCACACACGCATAAGGCCCTCCTTGAAGTGCTCAAGTCAGCGAAGCCCAAGTTAAGCAAGGCTATTCTGCAACACGCGGATAAAGCACTTATTTTTTCACTTTGTGAAATAGCTGATAATTTATTATCGGGGAACATCGCTCTCTCAGCAACCCAAAAATCTCAACTTAAAAAGTACAGAAACCATTTCAGGCGCCTAGCGCAACGCGGAGAAGGTTGGCACGCTAAGAGAAAGTACCTCACTCAAAAAGGGGGGTCATTTCTACCCCTTCTTTTGTCAGCCGTAGCCTCAGTCCTGCCAATGCTTTTTCGGTCATGAATCACGTTAATAAAATGATTCTGGTCCCTCAGGAGACAGTGGCGCGACTCCACGACACGCCCACCATGACCCCACAGTCTCAGATGAGTAGTCTGGACACAGAAATGCACGGCATATTAAATAAAAAGTATGCTGATGATGCTGAAAAGTGGAAACATTACAGTGAGGCGCTCTCTCGATACTTGTATTTCGCAGGAGAGTCGCGTAAACCTCTCACCTTGGAAATACAAAACAAGCCAGACGATGCGGACAACAAGCGCGCTGCGGCCGTACGCGACCAGCTCGCTGCTGCAGTGCCGAAAACGTATAAAGGCCAGGCATTGCGAATTTACGATTATTTGAGTCAAAGTCATTCACCCGTCACATGGGACGCGAATGGCACCCTCTGTATTGATGATACCGTCATACCCCATTCCAATTTAATTGATTCGATTTCCGATCTCACAAGGGCGAGAAAAAATTTTCACCCAACCGGAACAGAGGCCCTATGCGCTGTTTTGGCGCGCATGAACATTCCTCTCGAATTATTGGGGAATTCGACACGACGTGAACTGATTCAAAAACTAAAAGGTCAGAGTGGTGGGGGGATCATTTCTCTACCAAAAATACACCTCAAAATACAGAAAAAAGTTAAGGGACATGTCAAAAAGAAAAAAAGCGTGAAAAACACGGCCAAAAAATATGTCTGGAAAACTTGGTGAAATTTATCACGATCCTTCCCATCCTGCCGGGTACACTGGTCCTTGGAAACTTTGGCAAGCGACCAAGAGACCCAAAAAAGACATTGAAAATTATTTGCAGGCTGAAGATGCCTATACCTTGCACAAACCGGCAAGAAGGAACTTTCCACGTAATGTGACCTATGCAGATAATATAGACGAGTCCTGGCAAACCGATTTGACGGACTTGACGTCACTGAAACACGATAATTCGGGACACACATTTGTTTTATGTGTTATTGATGTGTTTTCAAAATATGGATGGGCTATTTCTTTAAAAAATAAATCGGCCCCTTCCATTGTAAAAGGGCTTCAAACATTGTTCAAAATGACCCAGAGACGTCCTGTTCGTCTTTTTTCGGATAAAGGTTTAGAATTTAAATGCAAACTTGTGCAGGAGTTTCTAAAAAAACACAATATCAAATATTTCTACAAATAACCCAGATATTAAATGCTCAGTCGTAGAGCGTTGGCAAAAACAATAAAATCAAAACTGTTTAGGTACTTTACCGCAACTGGAGATTATTGTTATGTCGACGGGTACTAGACAAGGTTGTCCATGCTTACAATCATACTTATCACAGATCTATTAAAATGAAACCTGTGGATGTGACAGCAGACAAGGTTCTAGAGGTATATAATACCCTGTACCATGGACTAAAACTCACAAATAAAAAAACCAAGTTTAAAATAGGGGACTATGTCCGCATCACTCGAGAGAAAAAAAGGTTTGAAAAGGGATATACCTGGAACTGGTCAGAAGAAATTTTTAAGGTCATTCAGGTCATTCCTCATGCACTGCCGGTGTACCGCTTGGAGGATCTCGATCAGGATCCAATTGAGGGGACGTTTTATGAAATGGAACTTCAGAAGGTCACGAAGCCCGAGGCCTTCAAAATCGCATATATAGTGCAGTCAAAGGGGAAAGGAAGCAAACGAAAACACCTCGTGCATTGGAGAGGTTACCCTGAGAAAAGTCGCTCTTGGATTCTTGATTCCGACATTATTGAAACATAACATGGATTTTTACGCTTTTCTGCCGAGTAACGCGAGCCCCGACCTATACCCAGAAAACAAAACATCCAATTTTAAGACCCAATGGGCTAATCGCATAGAGTTGCATGGTGATTGGCAGGCCGCCCTCATTGAGCTCCATTATCCAAACACTATTGCACAGTTGACTGAGGGTGAAAACGAGATCACATTACTGGCGCCAGACAGTGTTGACACGGTTTTCGTCAAACCAGGTTGCTATACCAGTAAAGCCGATTTTTTGGGGGCTGTTAGTATTGCATTGACAGTCTTGACCAATGACATAGAGGGCGACCCGCCACTGACAGAGACACCTGACCACCGCGTTGAATTGCGCCCTTTACTAGCTGATAGACCCGATGTGAAAATTCATTTCTCCCCGCGCCTCGCCCTACAGCTTGGCCTCGAAGGTCATGGACCTTTCCCAGCCCACGAGAAACTATGTGGAGTGAAACTGAGTTGATATAAATCTGGGCATAACCCAACAGTTGTTTATTTACATGGACATTCTCACTGACCAAATAATCGGACACACGAGGGCTCCGCTTTTACGTACAGTCCCCGTCAACACACAAGCCCAGTACGGTACTATGTCCGTCGTCCATTTTGAACACCCCCTCTACTTCGATTTGAGTACAAAATCGTTTGAGAGCGTCGAGTGCTATATAAGAGACCAAAAAGGGCACTTGGTAGCATTTGATTTCGGAACGTTGACTCTACTGGTTCACCTACGAAAACGAACACGATAAAAAAATGACCCTAATTACTCAATACTACACTGACAAAAGTTTTCGTAATTTTACGACAAATTTGATCATGAATGCTTCTTAATTTTTACGAATGCTTCGTAAAATACGTTTTATGAAACATTCATAAGAAAAGGATTACGAATCCTTCGTAATTTTTTTGGAAAAATTGCCTGAAAGTGACCGAAAAGTACCCAAAATCTATGAGTTGTTCGTAAAATAATGAACCATTCATCGTTAAATTTTTCGTAAATTTACGATTTTACAATGGGAAAATACTGTACAAGGATGGCTCATTTAAAAAACCTTATGAAACATTCATAAAATTACGAACGATTCGTAATATTATGAATAGCTCATAGAGAAAATTATGAATTATTCATAAAAGTAAGAATAATTCGTACTTTTAAGAGAAAAATTATGAAATATTCATAAAATTACGAGTGATTTGTAATATTACGAATGGCTCATAAAAGAAAATTATGAATCATTCGTAAAGTTACGAACAGCTCGTGATGCTTTAACGAAAAAACTAGGAAACGAAACATTCATAATGAAATATTATGAATTATTCATATGTCTTATGAAGCATTCGTAAAAAAACGAGTTATTCATAAAAATAATGAATCATTCGTCATAAAATTATTCGTAAAAATATGAATGTACTGTGGGAAAATACTATACAAGAATGGTTCATAATTTTACGACTTTTCTTTTATCAGTGTATCTAAACCAAGCCGGGGGAGGAGCAGGCCCGTATTATGCTGGCGCTGCCTTTCAGAAAGGATACGGTGTAGGCTCGTGGCTAGGAGGCCTCTTTCGGTCCATTCTGCCCGTCCTTCGAAGTGGCGCCGCAGCCGTTGGAAAAGAAGCGGTGCGCGCAGGCAGCCACGTCCTTGCCGATATCGCTGGAGATGAAGGTCTAAGGACCAGCGCCAAGCGTCACATACAACAGGCTGGCAATAACTTGGCTAGCTCACTCAAACGCAAAGCAGAGAGCATGAACGGCTCTGGACGTATAAAAAGGCGTAAAACGACAAGGAAGCCTCATTCTGCTAAAGTGACTCGAAGGAGAAAGACCTTAGCTCCTGACAATTATTTCAGCTAAAAAACAACAAAAAAAAAAAACATGGCATTCATGCATTCAGCATCAAATCAATGCCTCCGCTCAGAACTTGACTTGTGGATGGTTCCACCCACACAGACAGCACTGGAGGCCACACACTGGGTGCCCTACAAGCCCCTCACCACACTGGACTCAGCCAACACCGTTGAGTTCTGTATCCCCGGGGCTGGGAGCGAGTACATCGACCCAGCACACACGATTCTTCTGGTTAAGGCCAAGATCGTGAACGCTGATGGGACAGACATTGTTGCCGCAAACAATAGTGACGCCACTCCCGTGAATTACGCGTTGCATGCGCTTTGGAGCCAAGTGGACGTGAGCCTAAACCAAAAAGTGATTTCACATTCCAGTATGACCTATCCTTACCGCGCCTACATCGAATCGCTGCTAAATTATGACAGTTCAGCCAAACAGTCACACATGACGCAACGGCTCTGGTATCAAGATACACCAGGCCACTTTGATTCCCTAGACAGAGCAGAAAATTTAGGACTAGCCTGGCGCAGGGCCCGCACAGCACGCAGTCGTCCCTTTGAAATGATGGGTCCATTGCACATTGATTTCTTTAACCAGGATCACTTCCTTCTCAATAACGTTGAATTGAGAATTAAACTCATTAGGAATCGAGATGCCTTTACACTCATGTCCACTGCAGGGACAGAAACAAGCTAGGGCCCGCCCTTCCGTCGAACCGAGTTGCCAGCTCCGCTTCGCTGCGCCGGCAACTCGGTTCGACAGGGGGCCGGCCCAGCTTGGCCTGCCGGCGGCCTTTCCTCGGGCCTTCGGCCCTCGCATCAGACCCAACTTGGCCAGTCGAAGGCCCGGGCCTTCGGCCCGCCCTCATCAAACACCCCGTGAGCGGGTAAGGCAAAGTTATCGATGTACCATCGTGACTTAGGCCCGCCCTTCTATTCACAATATGCAAAAGTCCTTACACTTTTTACTCCAACTGTCCTTAGAATATGCCCATTTCATTTGTCTCTTAGCCCTCATTCCGAAAATACTCATATTTGCCATGCTACTGCAACTCCTTGCAATGGAGGCACAGCAGGAGCGCAAAACGAGCCCGTCGCACTTTTTCACATAACTCATGAAGGCGGGCTCCTGGACCCCCCTTCCGACCCCTCGTTGAAGAGGTCTTGCCAAGACCTATCGAAAACTTAAGTAAAAATTTTCAGTCGGTCGACCCCCTTTTTTCAAGATCCTGATGTGACTAATAGACGAAGTCGGGCTCCTGGACCCCCTTTCCGACCCCTCGTTGAAAAGGTCTTGCTGAGACCAATCGAAATCTGCAATAAATTTTTTTAGTCGGTCGACCCCCTTTTTTGAAGATCCTGATCTGGCCAACTTGTAAAAGCGGCCGATGGGGTCGGGACCAGGTCCATTCATCTTGTCTCGTCGCCCTGATTCCAAAAATACCCCTATGTGCCCTGCTAGCACCAATAATGGCGGAAATCCCCCTCCCGCCCATGCAAACCATGATGCAGCTGCTGCAGGCCTTGCGCGGGTCGGACGGGATTTGCACCACCGGATTGTTTGTTCGGACGGCCCTCCTGAAGTACCCTCCAAATCTGGTCACTCCAGCTCAACTCCTTCCTTGTACACAGACGACGACAACGACGACGACACACAGACACAAAGGCAAATGCATATGCCCTCCCCCTATTTTTTGAATAGAAGGGCGGGCCAAAAATCAAGCTTCTGGACGCTACACTTTTCGTTAGGAAAGTCACTATTTCCCCGTCTGTGCTTCTCGCACACGCACAGGCCCTAGAAAAGGCCCCTGCCAAATACGCAGTCAACCGTGTCGACATTCGAACAGTCACTATCGGACAGGGACTCCGTGATAAAAATATTGATGATCTGTTTTTGAATCAGTTACCCCAAAGAATTGTTATTGGCTTCGTTGACAATCGTAGCTATAACGGCGATTTTTTAAGGAACGGATTCAATTTTCAACACTTCAATTTAAATTATCTAAGTCTTATGGTGGACGGGCACCCTGTGCCCACACAACCTTTGACCCCAGATTTCCCGAACGGACTATACATGGAATCATACAACACGTTGTTTTGTGGAACAGGCGTTCATTGGAAAGACGAAGGGAATCAAATCAAATACGAAGATTACCCCAGGGGCTTGACGCTTTTCGCATTCGATTTGTCACCCGACCTGTCCGCTAGTGAGCCACACTGGAATTTACAGAAACAGGGCACACTGCGACTTGAGGTTAAGTTCGGCGAGGCCCTAGCCCAGCCCATAAACTGCATTATTTACGCCGAATTTCAGAACTTAATTGAAATCGATAAAAATCGAAACGTTGTTGTGGATTACAACGTCTAAAAATGGATGGACACACCCTAGAAAACTTAATAAAGAAAGACAAACACGTGGCGCCCTTCTTTGAAGGCGTTTTCGCTGCAGACACACTCCCACGCAGACTCCATAAGCGCCCCGCCCTACTCATATGTAACACAGACCCCCTGTGTAAGCCAGGCCAACATTGGATTGCATTTTACATTGATAAAAACGGCGAGGGTGAGTACTGGGATTCGTACGGCCTCCCACCAGTAGTGAAACTCCACAGAAAATTTTTAGACCGACTCTGCCGAAAATGGACGTACAATCCAACGAGTTTGCAAGACATCGACTCGAATGTATGTGGACAGTACTGTGTCATGTACTTGGTACATCGAGCACACGGTATTTCGCTACGTTCATTTGTCAAAACGTGTTTTACTGATAATCCAAAAATAAATGATCAACGGGTACGAACCATGTTTAAACGCATGTTCGCACACAAATGTAAATGCATTTTACCTAGTGATGCACATTCGCAAAAGAGTTGTGAACGGAAAAAATAAAAATATTTTTTTAGAAAAATTTTTATTTTAAAAAAATAAAAAAAATTTAAAATTTTTTAAAAAAAAAAAATTTAAAAAAATTAAAAAAAAATTTAAAAAAAATAAAAAAAATTATAAAAGTTTTTTACAAACACAAAAAATAATAATAAAACATAAAGGAACTGACACAAAAGAGAAATTTGTGCTGGTTAAGGTGGTACCTCCACAGCGCATGCTTAGTACAAATAGTGTCCGTAAAGGGTGCGCCACAGTCGCGGCGCAGCGGCATAAAAGGGCAAGCGCTCCAGTCACACGCATCAGTATGTGTTCGTCAGTCGTCACGATGGAATCGCTCCGCTTCATGCTCAACTACTGGAACCAGAAAGAACTGGTAGCCTCGCAGGCCACAGATTCAGTCCAGATCTGGAAAAAAGGTCTTCTCCAAGACGAGTACAGTCTTGATGAGATCGAGGAGTTCTACCTGGAAAAGGAGTGGCTGGTCCCCAAAATAACCGCCCACCTCACTGGCAAAACTCACGACTACCTCGGCCATTATGACCGCTTGCAGTCCCATCTCATTCATTACATTATGCTGCGCGACAAGCCTTTCATTCTCGTTGAGAGAGATGCTAACTTCAAGGAGGTGGATGGTGTCCCCCAATTCTCTCAGGTCTATTTGGGCTTAACGGCATGGACGTCCATCCTGAAATTAGGCATGACTGTGTTCGAAGTTTTCACCCCCTTAGACGATTTACTCGAGTGCTGTTGAGTTTCACCCTTCGTAAGATTAGGCGCACGGGAGACAGCAAGCAGGCCCGCCCCGCCAACAGTCGCGCGGGTGACTTGGGGACACATCGCAGCGGGTTGCCTATCCACCAGGCGCTCCGCACACACACACAAGCGCACAGTGGGTTACCCTTGGTTCCAGGCAGTCAGGTGACTTGGGGGCCTCGAAGGGTAGGTGAGACCCACCCCTTGGGTTAAGTTAGGTTAGAGCTCGCATCGAAACATCGCCCAGAAAAAATAGACAAAAAAATAGACAACAAGCTAGGGCCCGCCCTTCCGTCGAACCGAGTTGCCAGCTCCGCTTCGCTGCGCCGGCAACTCGGTTCGACAGGGGGCCGGCCCAGCTTGGCCTGCCGGCGGCCTTTCCTCGGGCCTTCGGCCCTCGCATCAGACCCAACTTGGCCAGTCGAAGGCCCGGGCCTTCGGCCCGCTCTCATCAAACACCCCGTGAGCGGGTAAGGCAAAGTTATCGATGTACCATCGTGACTTAGGCCCGCCCTTCTATTCACAATATGCAAAAGTCCTTACACTTTTTACTCCAACTGTCCTTAGAATATGCCCATTTCATTTGTCTCTTAGCCCTCCCTCATTCCGAAAATACTCATATTTGCCATGCTACTGCAACTCCTTGCAATGGAGGCACAGCAGGAGCGCAAAACGAGCCCGTCGCACTTTTTCACATAACTCATGAAGGCGGGCTCCTGGACCCCCCTTCCGACCCCTCGTTGAAGAGGTCTTGCCAAGACCTATCGAAAACTTAAGTAAAAATTTTCAGTCGGTCGACCCCTTTTTTTCAAGATCCTGATGTGACTAATAGACGAAGTCGGGCTCCTGGACCCCCTTTCCGACCCCTCGTTGAAAAGGTCTTGCTGAGACCAATCGAAATCTGCAATAAATTTTTTTAGTCGGTCGACCCCCTTTTTTGAAGATCCTGATCTGGCCAACTTGTAAAAGCGGCCGATGGGGTCGGGACCAGGTCCATTCATCTTGTCTCGTTGCCCTGATTCCAAAAATACCCCTATGTGCCCTGCTAGCACCAATAATGGCGGAAATCCCCCTCCCGCCCATGCAAACCATGATGCAGCTGCTGCAGGCCTTGCGCGGGTCGGACGGGATTTGCACCACCGGATTGTTTGTTCGGACGGCCCTCCTGAAGTACCCTCCAAATCTGGTCACTCCAGCTCAACTCCTTCCTTGTACACAGACGACAACGACGACGACACACAGACACAAAGGCAAATGCATATGCCCTCCCCCTATTTTTTGAATAGAAGGGCGGGCCAAAAATTTTTAAAAAAATAAAAGGGACCCTCTTTTTGACCTTTCCGAAGGGTAGGTCAGGACAGGTGACCTGGGGGTGCCAATATGGCGCTGGGTGACCTGGGGGGTACCTTACTACTCACCGGCGCGGGGCAGTGGCTGAGAGGGGAGGGGGCGATGGGGATGGGGGGCTCTGGACCACCGGCTTCTCTCAGACAGTTTTCCCACGGACAAGACATGACAAGGGGGTTACTGGCAGTAATTCCAGAAAAATATTTCAGCCGGAGAAATGATATCAAACACGTGTCGGTATGAAGGGATAATGAATGAAAGAGAGTTTGGGGCAGGTCGAGGACAAAGGGGTAAGGGGTGGGGCGCAACAGCGTGGCGCGGCGTAGCGTCGCTCGGCTCCCGGCTCGGCTCTCGGCTCGGCATCGGCGGCGTGGCCTGGCGTTGCGGGGAAGGGTTGCGGTCCAGTCGGAACTTGCGCGGCGGCGGGAGAATTCAAACCGACCGTTAGGCGTACGGCTCTGTGCTTGGCTCCGCGCTCAGCGCGCGGCGCTCACAGATCGAAACTCGGACCATACACTCGCTGCGTAAGCTCGGCTCAGTAGCTCAGTGGGTTTGTGTGTGTGATCTGTTGCGCTTCTCAGCGCGGAGACACGGGTTCAATACCCACTGGGTGAAGTCGCCTTTTTTTACCGACAACTTCGTGTTCCTGCCGTGAGGTGGCGCACGCGGCGCTGGCGGCAGGGTATAAATCTAGGGAGCGCGCCCTCCAGGGCATCATTCTTCATACAGACGCTGACCAGTCCACATCAGCTCAGCACGATGACTTACGCTATCTGCGACATTCAGATGCTCCGAGGCAAGTACGGGGAGTATGTGCTCAAAGAGGTTTCGTTCTATGTACAAAACGAGGCGGCCCAGGTCCACAAGTCGACCACATTCCTCCCTCCTTACCCCGGGGATGCAATCCCAGAGAAGCAGAAGAGGCAAAACAACTACATTGTGAATCGCCTCCATTCCCTTCCCTGGGACACGGGGTTCTCGCCCTATGACAGGCTCCCACAGACTCTGAGTGAAATTGCCACAGAGTACGATTTTCTCTACGTCAAAGGCGATGAGAAAAAGGGAATTCTCGAATTTTTCTTACCCTCAAAAAGAGTGTTTGATGTCGAGAGATTCGGTTGCCCCAGCCTGAGAAAACTACCGAAGGTATGGGCGCCTTGTCACAATGACACTGAAGGTTCACACTGCACCAAAAACTGCGCAGCGCGCAATGCCAAGCGTGTTGGTTTGTGGATGAAAAGGTACCTCAACTCACCTAAATGAGTGTCGCTGTAAAAAAACTGAAAAATGCACAAAAAAATCATAAAATAACAAAACTCCCTAAAAAAATGCAAATGATATACGTTTGATTAGGCGCACGGGAGACAGCATGCAGGCCCGCCCCGCCAACAGTCGCGCGGGTGACCTGGGGACAGAGCGCAGCGGGTTGCCTATCCACCAGGCGCTCCGCACACACAAGCGCACAGAGGGTTGCCCTTGGTTCCAGGCAGTCAGGTGACTTGGGGCCCTCGAAGGGTAGGTGAGACCCACCCCTTGGGTTAAGTTAGGTTAGAGCTCGCATCGTAACCTCGCCCAGAAAAAATAGACAAAAAAATTCCAAAAAAATCCGAAAAAAATTTCTTGACTTAGGTTGGGTTAGGCTCGCTGACGTCACTCACCCAGGGGGACATTTGCGGGCCATGATGATGGACGGGGACATTTCAGGTCCCATACTACTCAAGATCCTAAGCCTCACGGTAGGGAATTGGAAGTTTCACTTATGTTTCTACCCATGCCGTTGTCGGCCATGCCAAATTCTTTTGGTCTGACAGAGCTGGCCAAGGGGTATTGGCCATTTTTGGCGAACAAGCCACAGTACTACAATTATCGAGGTCCTCTTTTAGACAAGGAGCTGTACTGCGTCTCCACCATAAAAACAAAGGCAACTCAAGAGTTACACTCTAAAAAAAATTCCTCTTAAATTTCATAACCTGGACTTGAAGAAAATTGTATAACTATGGATCTTAAATTTTATAACATTTTAGCTCTGAAATTTCATAAACATTCGTTATGAAATATCAGAAGCAGTTTATTAAATCTCATAAACTTTTTATAAGTTTTCATAACTAACTGGTTATGGAAACTCATATCCCATTCTGATTCTTCATGTCACAGATAATGAAACATCATAAATGTTTTATTAATTTTTGGATTGAATTGCCTTACCTAAGGTAACCTTGCCTGTAGAACAGCAAACTAGAAAATTATGACGGGAGAGGGACCATTTGAGGTCTTCGTCCCTGTCACTTGAACAAGTGGACATCCTTACTGCCACAGAGTGCACAGACCGGACACAATTGTCGGGCGGATCATGCGTGCACCCAACCTAATGGCCGACCGAAGACGCCAGGGAGTGGCAACATGGAAATGCGTTTTTCTCGACTTCAGTGTGATATTTCGTTCAAAACTTATAGCTAAAGGCTAGAGCTGATATCTACGACGGCAATAGATGGTATGATTTGCGAAAATTACTTGCTTTAACGACATAAATTGCAAAGACTAATTGAAGAACGGTCACGGCGCTCCAAGCGCCACCTAGCGGCAGATCTGTGAAACCTGACTCGGGCGGCTGTTTTTCTGACCATATGTGGATTGTTCCCAGATTGCGTTTTGTTTTTAGAATCACCCACGGAATTTTCGTTTCTCTTACCGAAGTTGGCACTTTTACCATACAAAGGTACAGTGGAAATGTGATTATATTTTTTTAGAGAGCAATGATCTGAATCACACACTATTTTGGTAATTTTTGGGTAAATACGTCCAAGGATGCCCTGTCAACCCACTAAGTTTGGAACCCTCACCCAACCCAAAAAATCGGCCTGTCTTCAGGTGCTGTCACCCCATTCTTAAAATTTAGAATTGGTTTATGAATTAAGCTACCGTTTTGAAATATAAGAGCGACAATCTCAATTTTCATAACTTCTGTTCTGAATGTAACTCGTTCTAAACTTTTATAACCGTATTTCTAAAATTTTATAGCCGAAATCTTAAATTTGATTACCAGATCTTTAGTTTTAGAAGAATGTTATGAAAGTTGACTTTTAGAACGTGTTTATGAAAAGTTCTACTTTTTTTGATATTAAATTTCATAACTTTTTTTAGAGTGTTCAACCGGTGGCACGACGAACAAGTAGCCCAAAATGTCGTGTTTGATTTCAAGAAAGACATCGTGAGTTACTGCATCTCAGTCGTCACTATCCTCAGACAGGCCTGCGGTGCTTTTAGAAAACTCTTTGCCGACACTGGTGTAAATTCCATCAGGAATTTCTGATTGGTTTTCTGATTTCTGATTGGAAATCAGGAATTTCCTGATTGGTTGCCTGATTTCTGATTGGAAATCAGGAATTTTCTGATTGGTTGTCTGATTTCTGATTGCCAATCAGGATGTGTCTGATTGCCAATCAGGATGAGTCTGATTGCCAATCAGGATGAGTCTGATTGCCAATCAGGATGAGTCTGATTGCCAATCAGGATGAGTCTGATTGCCAATCAGGATGAGTCTGATTGGCTGGCTGATTTTTGATTTCCAATCAGGATGAGTCTGATTGGGTTTCTGATGCCTGATTTGCATTCAGACTGTGGCTTCCCAAACTCTGATTGGCATTCAGAACGAATCCTGATCAGCATATCCTGAACTCTTGAACTGAAGTGGCATTCAGAGCGGGTACTGATTTCTTTCATTGACTCTAACAAGGGAACGTTTTCAGGTGTCAGTAGCCGATTGCCCTTAACTTTTGGGGTCTCAAAGAACACCACCAAAAAGAATTTTTGGCGCCTACAGTTCATGCTAAAAGTCATAATAGCGTCCAAAAAAAAATAAATGACAAAGTTTCGAAAAAAACACAAAGATTGATTTTGACCCAAAAGTTGCGAAATGGCCTAAAACGTCCAGTAATACTGTTCTTTTCGATTTTGGTTTTGAAGTTCTCTCAGAAGTCGACAAATTTCAAAAAAAAGTAATTATTTTTTTAATATTTGTTTTTTTTTTTAATATTTTTTTAAAAATAAATTTGGAAACATCTTATTTTCTACTCTCTTGTGGTAGCAGGCGACAGTTGTGAAGAATCTTTGCACGTCGTACTTGATGACTCGTCAAGTATGTTACGCAAGACGTAAATAAGGGTAGTGGCCCTCAAGTAGTGCTGCTTTTACGCAATGTTGTATTAAATTGCCCACGTTTAAAGCTTTATAGGTTATCCATTTTAGCAGTAGGCAAGGGGTGTCTCATCGTGTTGTGCTCGTATAGTTTTAAAGTGATGTTTTTCGCAAATCTTTTCCTGGAACCTTTCTTTGAGGATGAACGTTCATAACGTGTTATTCCTGATGAGGCAAAACATGGATGAAACACTGACAATCTATCGGCGTGACTTCGTGCCGTTTTAGGGGCGTGAATAAAGTGTCACGCCAAAAAACGGCTCTCAAATGAGAGCAATTTTGACCGTATCAGTTGGTGTGGTGTAGACCACGTATGGTGTGGTCATTCCATGCAATCACCACACCAACTGATGTGGTCAAAATAGCACTCACTTGACACCAGTTTGTGTGGTTGATCACGTTTGGTTTATCAGTGTGTGACGTTCTACCTGAATAGTTCAGTAGCTTTGATAGACTAATTGATTATAAAATTAAATTGATGCTGTTTCTAAATATTTCTATTGCCTTATTAAAAAGAAACTTGGAGTGAAGTAACAAAAGCAGTCTTCGAATTCAATGTAGAGAAAGGGAACGGGACGGTTTATAGCTTTATCCATCTTCAAAATGTATATGTTTTAACGTTCACCTCTGAATTAAATTTGGCTTATTCTAAAAATTTAAAACCTTGTCATGAAGATCTATAAAATAAATTAATCTACAAAGAAAGAATTGAGAACTTTTCTTTTACTTCTAGTTTTTTAAGAATGCGATAGACAGTAAAAAAAATATTTGGCTTCGATAAACACCCAACTGACATGTACTACTGCCCTGCTTTGTTCTCCTGTTGACAGCAATAAGTTTAACAAATGCTTATCTTATTAAAATACGTGCCCCTTTTAAAATCGCGGCCGTAAGAGTAGAGTGATAGAATGAAAGTCGAATCCTTCTTCGAGATAACCACAACCATAAAAACAGATTCGACTTTCGTTCCATTGCTGCACCTATTCGTCATCAGTGACAAAAAAAGGTCCAATGAATGTTACACTAGGTAAATCATGGCGCATGTGTCACAGCCAAACAATCGTGATAGCTTCACACTATCACATTGGTTTTAATATGACACCATATATATTTAATGTTTACGGCCAAACCATTTTCCAAACCACCTGAAAACGTTCCCTTGTAAGTGGCAATCAGCGGGTCCTGATTAGCTGTGCAGAGTCGGATTCTGACTTGCGTGGGCTGACGCCTGCAACCAAGGTATAGGCATCCCTATCGGCAGAGTCGCGCGGGTTGCCTGTCAAGGCGTTCCACTGGCTCCGCGGCGAGCGCGCACCTTCCTCGCAACTCGCCGTCGCCGCTGTGGATGACACTGACATAGCTGCCATTACGACAGCTCACATACCTTGCGACACTTATACACTTCAAGCTCATTAAAGTCGTTGGTTGTTGCTGGTACGAATGCACACAGCGCAGCCGAATGAGAGTTGTGTTTAGAATCAAATCAACTACCTAGCCAATGAGAGACCAGTTTTGAAAACGATCAACTTACGTAGCCAATGAGAGACCAGTTTTGAAAACGATCAACTCGCCAAGTGCCAAGGAAAGGCTGCTTTTGAAACCGATCAAGTATGCTGCCTGCAGTTATTACCTTTTAATTTTAGCTGGGAAACAATCAAACGTTTTGTGCTGTTGATGCATTTGTAACTGTGGCACGGTTGACATTTACTTTTCAGTGAAAATGTCTGTGGGCTACTCTAAAAGAGCAAAAACGCTCGTTGCATTGTGTGGGTTTCAGCCGTCTCCTACATCTTCTGAAGTATCCACTGCTTCAAGTTGTTTCACCTTGTGTAAGTCATTTCAACAATGTAAAAGACAATATTTGCTTTTGCCCTACACAATTTTCTAAAAAAATCTAAACTCAAGCAAAATAAAATGCTTTTAAATGTGCTACCATAACCTGCTTAGCTCCTTTAAAAAAATAATAATGGTTATTTGTGTGATATTTTTGTTAACAACGTTGCACTGTTTCACTACTTGGTAGGCAACTTTAGTTTTCAAATTGGATTGGCTTATGTGTTAATCTTTGTTTTCTGTTTGCAGCCCCGGTTCCGTCTTGGTGGGATGCTGTGTTTGAAGCATCGGACATTGCTCTGGCAGTCAACAAACAACCCGACGAAAAGAGGACTGCTGCCAAAAGAAGGTTGTTTTCTTCCCCGACAAAGGGTACGTAACTTTTAATAGAAAGTTTCTTTTCCTGTTGGGCAGGCTACGAGCTATCTCAACTGTTTCAAGATTTTAGTTACTTGATCTCCTTTAACGTATTTTGTTTTGTTGGTTTCCGTCTTCAGGTCACAATTTAACTGTTCCAATATGCAACATTCTTGTGAATCAATCTCCCCCAAGCAGACCATCCAACGAGCCCAGTGATAAACAACCATCAGGTCAGTAGTGTTTTTATGAATTTTGTTTTAACGGTTCATGTTTTATGAGGTGGAACCAATTATTTAATGTTACTTTCAGATAATGTTGAAGAATTGCCTGTTTTGATTTGTGAAGATCATGAAGTTGGCTCCCAATGCAATGAGATAAATGATGTACCCCAGCTCTACCCATCTCAGAAAAAAGTGCTGCTTGCAAAATTGGCTTTAAATGCAGGACGAGAGCATGTTACAGCAAAAGGAAAACTCAAGAAAGCCCGTTCAATCAAACCTCCCTGTATGGATAAATGTAAACGATGCGAGAAACCCAAATTAACTTTAAGTGAAAGGCTGGAAATCAATTCCAAATTTTGGGCCCTATAAGACCATGTCAAACAGTGGAAGTTTATTAATGAATCTGTAAAATGTACATTACCCAAAAAAAAATCATCTTTCCCAGGGGCTAAGGGTGAGAAACTTTGTAGTCGTGTTTATAGCCTTAGTGTCTCCAGTACTGGGAAGAAAGTATGCAAAACTATGTTTAAAAATACCCTTCACATTTGTGACTCCTGGATAGACAGTGCTATGTCCCATGTTTCTGAGGTGAAAGATCTGTGTGATAACAGAGGAATGAAAAAAAGCCCCGCAGGTGAAGCTGGATTTTGGGCATGAAATGCCTTAAAAAATTTATTACGCTTTGGTTTGATATTGTAAAAACATACAAAAACTTTCTTGTTTAGCTGTATGCAAAATTCTTGTATTAAAATATATGAACAAAAACACATTTGGTGTTACATAAATAACAGCAATAAAATTCTTATTACATAATCTAAAATGAGAACATTTGAACAGAAGTTAAAACATGTTAAATATGCTGGGCATTGCAATAATATAATGTCCATGGGAAAGTGGGAGACTGACGCATACTTTAGAAATATTTGATACCTTATCCCTTGCAAAAAGGAAAATATATGGCCACTATATTGACAAAATATGTTGCTCAACTTGTATTGGTGAAATATGTGGAAAAGATAATTAAGCAAGATACTTTTCCGATATAAGAAATATGTGGAAAATATATAAATTTCATACATTGCTCTATACATATATAAGCAATGTAGTGCGAATAGCACTATGAAGTCTACTAACGACTTCCTTTTCTATTTTAAAAGAATGCAATTGTCGCTTTGCCTGGACTTCCGATGGAGCTCTCGATTCAACAGCCTTCATGAACTTTTCGCGCTACACCCAAATAAGACGGTTAAAATTTCCGAACTGTTCCAGTTAACTTGTTTAAGAGGATTTCTCAAAATTTCCCGGAGACTTAAACGCATAGGAAAGAACCTTTCCCCTGATGAATATGTGGCGTCAATATATTTTACAAGATATAATGATCTTGAGAAATAGCCGCCTTTCAACATCGAGTGCCAAGGTTTCCAGAAAAGTTACTTGAAAATTCTGCCCTCTTAACTCTGCCTAATTCCACCACGCCAGGGAATGCATGTGGAGGGAATCGGGGTGGAGTGCACCATGACAGGTGCTGTGTCAGATATTGAGACATATATGTTGCAAAGATAATATTATATTGGGCAATATATTCCCAATATATTATCGGGCACCAACATATACCCCCACATATAAAAAACGTGTTGCGCAAGATAATTTGCAATATATTGAGCAAGATACAATTATATTGACAATGTATGAAACATGTATAGAGTCATATATTGCCACATATTTTTCATATATTTTCCTTTTTGCAAGGGATATAAAGTGACATCCTCATCAATTGACTCAACAACATGTTGGCAGCATACGCTGGCATCATAGCGTTCAACCTCCACTGGACAATATTTTGAGGGAGCAACACGCACTCTATTGGCTATAATCCAACAGTCATTAGTAGTTTCATTGAGGACAATTTTCTTTATGCAAATTATTTTCTTATCCACTAATTTAGCATAAGAATTGTCTATCTTGGGGCTCTGTCTGCCAGGTCCATAGTGACATCCATCCTTCTTAAATAAACTAAACATGACACAATTTTGGAGGTTTTCAACATGCTCATGGTCAAAGAGGGACTTTTCTTCTAATGAAGGCTTGAAGGTTTGGACATTCCAAGCAATTCAATGGTGCCAACAATCTTCACCCGATGAGCATGGCTCTGTGAATCAATTGCTTTGGCAAAGGCCTTTGTATTATCACTTTCACAGGAATCTTTCAAGACAATCAAGGCGTCATCCTCAGATATACCCCGACAAATTTGATTCGGAATACCGTTGCAGTCATGCACAAGATTCTTCACATCTTGGATTCCTCTCTCAAATTGATATGCCGACAGAGCAAACATAGGGCCCCATCTTCGACAATTCTCTCCAAAATGGCGCAGAAGGTGTAAATTGAATCGGAGCATATGCTTTCCATACAAAGACTCAGTTTTCAAACAAAATTTTTGTTGTAGCTTCTCTGCTATGTCGACAACGTCATTGTGGATTTCTGTGCTTAGGAGGAGGTGATTACCTTGCATATATAAGGCCCAGTGTTTGATGAAACGATCAGGGAGCAAACCAGGAAGAACAGCAAGACTTAGAAAAAGGCACCAGTTTTACAGTTCCCGGCCTGTCCAATGACTCACTTGACTTAAAAGTCTTACCCCCTTCCTTAATTCTCTTGGAATTTTCACATTGTTGAGTAGACTATTAATTTGTTTTTGTTTAATTTTTGTAAGATAATAGTCAGATTTGCCATCTTCACCAAGCCATGAGTTGAGGAAGGCTTTTGTTGTTGACTGGGTGAAAGAGTGGTGCACCAGCCAGAGGGGTGAAGTCCTTAACACCCTGAACAAATCTTTTCTCTTCCAATGCCGTTCTTGCATTTTCCAGCATGCCTTGTATTGTTCTGGCTGGTGGCAATGTTTCTTCATGAGGAAAATTCTTGAACCAGCATCAGCATACTCCTCACCTTCACACAAGCACTAGGGTAGGTTAGACCCGGGACCTGGGGGGACCACGCCCCCCCAACCACTTGGGTTAGGTCAGAGCCCCAATCTTGGTCAGGTTAGGTGATGTTAGACCCCAAATCGAAGACGACACAACAAAAATATCAATTATTGCTGAGCGAAGCGAAGCACCCTGTTTGGGATTTTGAATAGCCCAATTGTCCGACCCCCCCCCCCCGATACCTTTAGTTTACTAGAGGTATCTTCCTCTGTTTATTTTTACTATATTCATATGCGTATACATAGTCGAAGCACCATAGTCCAACCGCTATAGTCCAAACTCTATAGTCCATTCTCTATAGTCCCAGCTCAATCGTTTAAGCTTTATAGTCCAAGCTCCATAGTCCAAGGTCTATAGTCCAAGGTCTATAGTCTAAGGTCTATAGTCCAAGGTCTATAGTCCAAGGTCTATAGTCCAAGGTCTATAGTCCAAGGTCTATAGTCCAAGGTCTATAGTCCAAGGTCTATAGTCCAAGGTCTATAGTCCAAGGTCTATAGTCCAAGCTCTATAGTCCAAGCTCTATAGTCCAAGCTCTATAGTCCAAGCTCTATAGTCCAAGCTCTATAGTCCAAGCTCTATAGTCCAAGCTCTATAGTCCAAGCTCTATAGTCCAAGCTCTATAGTCGAAGTTCTATAGTCCAAGCTCTATAGTCCAAACTCTACGGTCCAAGCTCTACAGTCCAAGCTCCATAGTCCAAGCTCCATACTCTAAGCTCCATAGTCCATAGTGGTAGTACCACACGCCACGAGCCCGTTACGTTAGGTTAGGATTGGTTGGACCATTTGGTTTGAGAATAAAATCTGTCGAGAGTAGGGAAAGATCTGTCACGAGTAGAGTAAGATCTGTCACGAGCCCGTTAGGTTAGGTAAGGTTTGGTTAGGATTGGTTGGACCATTTAGTTTGAGAATAAGATCTATCGAGAGTAGGGAAAGATCTGTCGCGAGTAGAGTAAGATCTGTCACGAGCCCGTTAGGTTAGGTTAGGATTGGTTGGACCATTTAGTTTGAGAATAAAATCTGTCGAGAGTAGGGAAAGATCTGTCACGAGTAGAGTAAGATCTGTCACGACCCGTTAGGTTAGGTTAGGATTGGTTGGACCATTTAGTTTGAGAATATAATCTGTTGAGAATAGGGAAAGATCTGTCACGAGTAGAGTAAGATCTGGCACGACCCGTTAGGTTAGGTTAGGATTGGTTGGACCATTTAGTTTGAGAATATAATCTGTTGAGAGTAGGGAAAGATCTGTCACGAGTAGAGTAACATCTGTCACGAAAGGTTAGGTTAGGTTACGTTAGGGTAGGTTTGGTTACGTTAGGTTAAGTTAGGTTACATTAGGGTAGGTTTGGTTAGGTTAGCTAAAGGCTACACAACACATGTTCGCATAACATTCCGAGACACGAAGCTTCAAACATTCAGAAGGTTTACCATAAATGCAATTGGATCAACAAATAAAAGTAGCTCAGCATCGAGGCCGCAGGCCTTCCCCTGGCTAGTTTATTTTCAAAAATCAGGGTAGGTTAGACCCGGGACCTGGGGGGACCACGGGACCAGGCAGGGGGTATCATACTACTCGTATCTACACACACACACACACACACACAACCGTAAAAAACAACAACATAATCTCTGCTTCTTAAGGGTAGGCACTTTGTCGTACAATCCACCCGTAACTTGACAAAACGTGCGACATGATTTCCTCTTTTTTTTGAGTCTTAAGCTTTTGGGCAAAAGGGTTTGAAAGTGACGGTGTTTTAAGTGTGACCTCGTGTGTGTGTCTGTGAACTAATTGAGTATGGTTCCTTCCAGTGGGTTGCCAAGATGGAGGAAAGGAAAGGATGCGTCTCCCAACTCCAAGTCACTAGTGGAGTCCAGTAGGACGCCGTCCTGTACCTCTTCCACGCGACGCGACGTCACGCCTCGCCTCGCCACGCCTCGCCTCGCCGTGCCCCACCACCCTGGCCCGGCGGGGCTTAGGCCGTTGTCATTCGACTAGGGGCCGGGTTGTGGCGCGTACATCTTTGTGTTCTTGCCAGTGCGGTTGGCAACTGTGTCTTTGCCAGTGCGGTTGGCAAATGGGCAATACTGCCGAGTGTCAGTGCTGCATCAAGTGTGTGAAGTGCGCGTCGTGACCGACCGTGTCACTCGGCTCGCTACACCAGCTCGCCGTCTCCGTATGGCCGACGGCCCCACACAGTGGACAGTTTCCATCGACTGACGTGAGTAAATGTAAAGAAATTTTTTTTCTATGGGGCACTGGTGTAACGAAGGCATTAAACAATTCACGCCCTTAAAGCGCGTAAATCGTTTACGCTCTTTAAGGGTATAGTTTTTTAGTGCCTTTGTTTTACCAGTGTATAGTCAGCAGACCGACTCCGCACAGTGCCTGGTCGCTCTGTCTCTCTCGCTCTTACACGGGACGCCCCATGAGTGCGCGGGAGACAGTGACGAAAGCGATGAGCGGAATCGCCCTGCATAGCCGGTCGGCCAGCGAGCTCTAGCAAGCCCGTGGGGCAGCAGCGGCGACCGGCCAGTCAGTCCCACACACCGCCACTACGCCACGGCCAAGACACTTTGGAAGCACGAGACTCGCCAGGCGGGTGCGGGCGAGCCGACCTGGGTGCGAGCGGGGCAAAGCGAGTGAACGCAAGTTGCCCATCGGGTGATTGCGGGCGGGAAACGGGGGCCAGTGCCTGTCTCCGCGCCTTACCGCTTAGTGTAGTAAGCGCCTGCCATCCGGAAGGTAGGCCAGCCCGCGCCACGCGGCAGCTGGGCGGGCTGGCCTACCCTCCTGATGGCAGGCGCCTCGGGGACCGACAGGCGAGCAATCTTTTGGACTGTTCACGCTGTTCACGCACACAACCTGTTATTTTCTTACCAGCTGTAAAGCAAATTTTGGACGATCTACGAGTTCTCCTTGGATCAGCTCCCTGGCAATCGTTACTCGCATTTGGGGCAGATCTTCGGAGGTGAACTCCAGTGGTGCACGGCGAGCTAAGTGCTCTGCGTATGCCCAGACAAACAACCCACAGTTGGTCAGGTCTTCTTGCTTTGAAATGTCCTGAACGAGGGGTCCACCACTCCGAATTTTAGCGTACACATGATTCCGGATTCTCGAGATTCCTGGGATTCCCGGGATTTCCAGGAGATTCCCGAGACTCCCATGATACTCGTGACAGATGTTTCCCTACTCTCGACAGATTTTATTCTCAAACTAAATGGTCCAACCAATCCTAACCTAACCTAACGGGCTCGTGACAGATCTTTCCCTACTCTCGATAGATCTTATTCTCAAACTAAATGGTCCAACCAATCCTAACCAAACCTAACCTAACCTAACGGGCTCGTGACAGATCTTACTCTACTCGTGACAGATCTTTCCCTACTCTCGACAGATTTTATTCTCAAACCAAATGGTCCAACCAATCCTAACCTAACGTAACGGGCTCGTGGCGTGTGGTACTACCACTATGGACTATGGAGCTTAGAGTATGGAGCTTGGACTATGGAGCTTGGACTGTAGAGCTTGGACCGTAGAGTTTGGACTATAGAGCTTGGACTATAGAACTTGGACTATAGAGCTTGGACTATAGAACTTGGACTATAGAGCTTGGACTATAGAGCTTGGACTATAGAGCTTGGACTATAGAGCTTGGACTATAGAGCTTGGACTATAGAGCTTGGACTATAGAGGTTAGACTATGGAGCTTGGACTATAAAGCTTAAACGATTGAGCTGGGACTATAGAGAATGGACTATAGAGTTTGGACTATAGAGTTTGGACTATAGAGTTTGGACTATAGCGGTTGGACTATGGTGCTTCGACTACACTGTTAAAAAAATATGAAAATTCAGACCGATTTCGTCTTACTTTGTGGTCTGAATCGCAAATTCATAAAATGAAATGAATGTTCAGACCAACTGTCTGAAAAATGTGACTTGCTGTCAGAAATTTGGATTCAGACTGGCAAGTCTGAAAATTTACAGCGGCGAATATCAAGTTTCGTACCGGTGGACTGAAATATTGTACTTTGTTGTCCGAAATCTAAATTCAGTCTTGTGAAGTCGGAAAACAGGCCAAAAATCGCCATTAACCTTAAACATTTTGCGGTATTCTTAAAAATAAAGAATATACTATTGTTTTATTTCAAATAATACTTTCGTTTATTGTAGGACGAGCAAAGAGTGTGTTTCAGAGCTCCAAAACGGATACATTTTGCTATAGCCGCTAGGTGGCGCTAGTGTCGCATTATTGATATCTCGGAGTTAAAATTGCCTCTGCAGCCAAAATGAGGTGAACATTTAGTTAAAAACCTATTTCAAGTCATTATCTGAAATGGCATGAGTGGACTACAGCAAGATTGATTTGAATAAGTAGAGTATTCGCCAAATAACAGAGAATACAACTTCGCTCTCGCGCGTGCCCACTGGTCGACGTGTGGTTGGGTTTGGGTCGATCTCTCTGCAGTTAGTGCAGTTTCGAATCGGTCGCTTCTTGCAACTTGCAGTAGTTGCCTACATTATTGAGTTCACATCCTCGTCCGTAGGAAAAGTATGCGTTGATACAATAAAAATTTCACTCCATGGAGTAGGTAATGTAAGTGAGACTATCTCTGTTATTTCTTTTTCGGACAACAAAGTCTGATAAGTAAGACCGATAGGTACGATTTTTTATACAATTTATTGATCTGAATATTTATAATTACGTTGTCTGAATTTTAAGACCTTGTAGTATGAAAGTTTTAGTATGAAAATTCATACTGCAAGTAAGTAAATCGGCTTCTTACAAAAAATAATGAATTTTCAGTAATTTTTTTTAACAGTGTATGTATACGCATATGAATATAGTAAAAATAAACAGAGGAAGATACCTCTAGTAAACTTAAGGTATCGGGGGGGGGGGGAGGGAGGTCGGACAATTGGGCTATTCAAAATCTCAAACAGGGTACTAGCCAGGGGAAGGCCTTCGGCCTCGACGCTGAGCTGTATGCTGCTGCAGATGAAATTGCATTTTCATTGGTAGTAAATTGGGAATTATTTCTTTTGAAAAATTAAGAAAATATATGGATTGGTGTAATGTATTTGGTGTTCAAGTTGCGGGAGCTCGTGCGGGAGGTATGTTTCGTTTATTGTGGAAGTTAATGGAAGGATGTTGCGACCGACAGGAGGCTCTAAAAACTAAATGGTCCAACCTATCCTAACGAAACCTAACGGGCTTGCGACAGATCTTACGCTATTCGCGACAGATCTTACGCTACTCGCGACAGATCTTACGCTACTCGCGACGGATCTTACGCTACTCGCCGCAACAGATCTCTAAAACTAAAAAGTCCTACCTATTCTAACCAAACCTAACGGACTTGCGACAGATCTTAAGCTATTCGGGACAGATCTTACGCTACTCGCGACGGATCTTACGCTACTCGCCGCAACAGATCTCTAAAACTAAATAGTCCTACCTATCCTAACCAAACCTAACGGGGTCGCGACAGATCTTACGCTATTCGCGACAGATCTTACGCTACTCGCGACGGATCGGGTTTGTGACATATATTTGACTTCGGACTATTGTTTTCAAACTATTGACCTTGGACTATTGACTTTGGAGTATTGACCTTGGACTATTGACCTTGGACTATTGACCTTGGACTATTGACCTTGGACTATTGACCTTGGACTATTGACCTTGGACTATTGACCTTGGACTATGTATATATGTATAGCTATAAGATTAAGATTAATAAAAAGATACCTATTGTTAACTAAAGGTATCCGGGGGGGGGGGACAATTCGAAGGTTCAAACTTCCCAACAGGGTGCTTCGCTTCGCTCAGCAACAAAATACCTCCAGAAAATCCAAGACATTCAACTTTTACTGAATACTAGCCAGGGGAAGGCCTGCGGCCTCGATGCTGAGCTACTTTTATTTGTTGATCCAATTGCATTTATGGTAAACCTTCTGAATGTTTGAAGCTTCGTGTCTCGAAATGTTATGCGAACATGTGTTGTGTAGCCTTTAGCTAACCTAACCAAACCTACCCTAATGTAACCTAACTTAACCTAACGTAACCAAACCTACCCTAACGTAACCTAACCTAACCTTTCGTGACAGATGTTACTCTACTCGTGACAGATCTTTCCCTACTCTCAACAGATTATATTCTCAAACTAAATGGTCCAACCAATCCTAACCTAACCTAACGGGTCGTGCCAGATCTTACTCTACTCGTGACAGATCTTTCCCTATTCTCAACAGATTATATTCTCAAACTAAATGGTCCAACCAATCCTAACCCAACCTAACGGGTCGTGACAGATCTTACTCTACTCGTGACAGATCTTTCCCTACTCTCGACAGATTTTATTCTCAAACTAAATGGTCCAACCAATCCTAACCTAACCTAACGGGCTCGTGACAGATCTTACTCTACTCGCGACAGATCTTTCCCTACTCTCGATAGATCTTATTCTCAAACTAAATGGTCCAACCAATCCTAACCAAACCTTACCTAACCTAACGGGCTCGTGACAGATCTTACTCTACTCGTGACAGATCTTTCCCTACTCTCGACAGATTTTATTCTCAAACCAAATGGTCCAACCAATCCTAACCTAACGTAACGGGCTCGTGGCGTGTGGTACTACCACTATGGACTATGGAGCTTAGAGTATGGAGCTTGGACTATGGAGCTTGGACTGTAGAGCTTGGACCGTAGAGTTTGGACTATAGAGCTTGGACTATAGAGCTTGGACTATAGAGCTTGGACTATAGAGCTTGGACTATAGAGCTTGGACTATAGAGCTTGGACTATAGAGCTTGGACTATAGACCTTGGACTATAGACCTTGGACTATAGACCTTGGACTATAGAGGTTGGACTATGGAGCTTGGACTATAAAGCTTAAACGATTGAGCTGGGACTATAGAGAATGGACTATAGAGTTTGGACTATAGCGGTTGGACTATGGTGCTTCGACTATGTATACGCATATGAATATAGTAAAAATAAACAGAGGAAGATACCTCTAGTAAACTAAAGGTATCGGGGGGGGGGGGGGGGGGGGGGCGGACAATTGGGCTATTCAAAATCCCAAACAGGGTGCTTCGCTTCGCTCAGCAATTATATGCAGTTGCAAAGCTCTCTGTAAGCTGCGCATATCTGACTATTTAATAGTTTTGTTTAACAATTATTATTTGAATACTTAAGTATCTTTATGATAATATTTAAGTAAATACTTCAATTCTTTAACAATAGAAATAATAAAGTTGTTATTGTAAATTAAATTTTGAGAATCTTTGTTCTTTACTTGCCCTTCTCTTGGAAATGGCTGGCAAGGGCTGTCAGAGAGAGAGCCTGCAGGCATGGAGTATCTGCACGACTCGTTCTCGTCAGCACTACACCAGCGCTCCCGTGCCAATCCTGTCAACTAAACCATAACTGTTGACAGAGAGTGGGGGGAGGGGGAGGGTGTGTGTGGATGAAAACAAACGAGTCTCATCTTATTGCATCGTTGTAATTGTTTTAAAAGTAGTATTGCATTTTGGGTTCGCACTACCGTTCCCGCGCCAGTTTCTTTCTATTGTTTTGAGTGTGTGACTAGGCCGGCGAGTGGCGATCACTAGTCGGTCCCACAAGAAATGACCTTTGAATATGCTTTGAGAAATCACAAGCAACGAATTGTGAAGGTTATGACCGTGCCCCTGGGCAGAAGCATATCGAAGGTGTTGTGTGCTACCAGAAGGGAAATTAATCTGTGTGCTGCAAGTCCCAGACGACACAGATGCATTATGGATTAGAATAGCCTTAAAGGATTTCCTATTTCTTGACTTCTTCGATTGTCCTAGGTGAGCTTAGTAGATCATCGAAGTGTTACTGTTCTGCATCGTCTGCCTGCTGTTTCTTTATTGAGACCCACTGAATGAGATTGGGATGTAGTATTTATTTTCTAAAATGTTCAGATTATGCTGCTAGAATTTTATTCCCATAGACAATCAGACGTAAAGCGAGGTACATATTAGTAAAGAATTCTTTGTAGTGTATTGGGACGATGGACCACATCCTACGAATGTCCCATCCTTACGTAGGATTCAGGCATGGAATTGGTTTTATTCGTAGCATACAGAGAGATGTGGGTTACGAAGACACCCCACCGTAGCTTATGGTGACCCTCATTCGTATTACGCTTGTGCCAGATTCACCGTAAGCTACAGTGGATGTTCTTCGTATTATAAAGACATTTCTCCGTAGAACATTTACAGTGCACACACAGTAAATGAACAATTTTGTGCGCGGCCTCACACAATTTTGAGCATGCGAACAACTTTTTCGCTAAGTGCTTAGTTATTTAGAGTGTAGTCACGCACATTGTCATTCAGCCATTCATTGTTCCACAGCATCCGTATCTCCTTGACTGTTATTTCAATCTTGAACTTGGTAATGACGCGATGTGCGTCGTCTTCCTTTGACAAGTTCTGAAATATCACAAAAGAACATATTAAAATTTCCGTCAAGTGTGCATTTAAAAAAAAGTTACGCTTCTTGTTATTTACCACAATTGGATCTGGCGGTGGAGGAGGCGTGTAATCCGTGAGCACCGCAAGTGCCGCGGCAGCCGCCTCTGTCTCATACGCGGTTACGTCGCGGGATGGGATTACTCCCCACAGCGCCGGACTGGATTGGATCACCTGTTGACACCAATCAGACATTTTGATGAGAATGAGTTTGATCCTCCCTTTGAAATCTTAAGTGTGTTTTTGCTTCATTGAAATACAGAAGAATAACCTACGCTGCGAGGAAGTTCCTCTTAGATTAACCAGTACTACTTTTTTGCATAGCGTCTTTTTTTTTTTTTTTTTTTTTTTTTTTTAAATAACACTTTTTGTCCGAATTTTACACTTTACCTGGAGCGTGCCTGCATGCACACTCCAACGAGCAGTGTGCATGCCGAGCACACTGCTCGTTGGAGTGATCAATTGTGTGGAGTTGTGAAAGTTTAACTTACCTCTTCAGGGCTGTCAGTGATTGTTGTGAGCAGCACCAGGGGCTCGACGCCTCCAAATTTGGCTGAAAGAATGGAACATGGCAATTAACATTTTAAAGCATGCATTTGCATGTGCGCGCTAAGTAGACGGTAAAGTCTATAGGGCGATAGCGGGTGCGCGTAGTAGATGTTTTTGTACAAGTTTTTACGACACGTGCAGATGAACTTTTCGTGAACACGGAAGAGTTGCTGTTTGTTTAACAGTGTCTTCCGTGTTTGGGCATCCTCCCCTGTACTGCAAATTCAAGTGTGAGGTGAGACATCCGCTTTCGTCGCTCTGCCTCTCTCACCCTCCTGCGGCGCTGCGTGGCTCCGTGTAGGTGCGAGAGAGACACCGAAAACGCTGTGCGGATTATCAGTCTGCTGACGAGTGCGTCTGGCCGAGAGAGGGACAATAGTTTCGTCATTCTGTCTCTCTCGCACTCATGTGGCGTCCCGCATAACAGTAAGAGAGATATAAAGTGAGGTGCTGTTCGTAACCACTCTGCAATTTCAACACTGTACTCAGTAACTCTCTTTAGCGTGTACTCACGAGTACACTGCCATGAGCGTGTACTCATGAGCACACTCCCTCGAGAGTGTACTCAGATGAGTACACACCTACAGCTGCCTATACTGCCAGGCGTGCTTAGATGTGTATACTCATCTGAGCACACTCTCGTAGGAGTGTGCATGTGAGTACACGCGGAACAGAGTGTACTGAGTACACTGTTCATTTTGCAGAGCAGCCTGCAGGCAGCCCTCGTCAGCCCCGCTACTAACTTCATGCCCGCGGCAGGAGAGTGCCCCCTCAGCCCCCGGCTCGAGTGCAGCCAAGCGCGAGGGGCGCAGGGGAGCTAGACTTGAGGTATATCCTCTTTAGGGCGACCAGCACGGACGCTCGGCCAACACCGACCGGTCGGTCGGTCGGTCCGATCGGTGCCGTGACGTCACCGCCTGCTCGGCCTTGTCACCGTTTATAGTGATTTAACGTGTTTAGAAATCAATGCCGTGCCTTACTTACATGATTTCTGTGCGTTTCATTGATTTCTAAGCATGTTAAATCACTGTAAGCAGTCCAAAACCCGGGCAGGCGGTGACGTCACGGCACCGATCGGACCGACCGATCGGTCGGTCGGCCGGTGTCGTCTGTGCTGTCCGTGCTCTCCGTGCTGGTCGCCCTTAAGAGGATATACCTTTGAACGGCCCACTGGTAACATCCGGCGGCCCGTCCTCTCCCCCGCTTGAGCGCGCTGCCGTCCCGGCTCCGCGGGAAAGGGGGCACAGAACGGTGAGGCTCATTGGCAGGAGCCGAGCAACTCATGGGAAGCCACAGGTCCTCGGTACAAATTGTGCAGTGCACATGCGTCCTTTTCATACAATATTGTACGAAATTTCACCCAAAGTTGTGTGATTTCGCGATTAAATTTGTGAAAAGAGTTTCGCGTGCCTGACATTGTGCGAGTTTTCGTACAAAATTGTACACAGGAATGCGTAGGAATGAGTACGTCAACAGTTTGTACCTCATCTGGGCTGTCTTCGTCCTCCGAACCCTCCTCCGGAGCGTCGTCCAAAAATTGGATGGGTCCTCCTGACTCCTCGTAGGCAGCGAGCACGAGCTTGTTGGTGTGCTCGCAGCATCTGCTCCAAATCTCCGGCGTGATTTTGTCGCATGCTTCGCGCCACACCCGTTCTGATATTGCTGCTTTCGCTACAGGGTTGAAGTTGAAAGTTTTAGTAAGAATTCACGTAGGGTTAGTTTAAAAATTCCCATAATACAAGGAAATGGCGCAAGCATAATACGAAGGCAGTTTTTCTTCGTACCTCACAATGAAAACCCCGAAAAGATTCGTATCATGACGAAATTTTCCTTCGTATTATGCTTGCGCCGAATTCACTGTAACGTAGCTCTAATTTCATTGTGAGACATTTAGAATGAATGAAATGTTTGACAATAAGTTGACTGCGGAGAAGCAATTGCTCGCATGCTTACCTGGACCATCTCTTGGGGGAAGATTTTCGTTCCCAATCAGTGTCTGATAATAATTTTTGACTATGGACCACACCATCTCAATTGGATTCCAGATGGAGTGGTATGGAGGCAGAAAGAGCAGGCGGTGCCCCGTGCCTTCGAGCATAGCTCTCAGGAGGAACTGTTGGGGCGCTTTGTGCATTTTGCAGAGGTTGAGGAGTTGAGGGTTAGTCAAGTCCTCTGCAAACTGCACCCCCTTGGCCTTCAGCCACGCCTGGAGTTGTTCTTTGTTCCAGCTGGAAGTGGGCTGCTTTTCTTTCTGTTAAAAAAGTTATGGAAGTTATTTTAGCGTCAAGAATCATCCGTAGGCAAACACAAGTTCGTAACCTAGCGTTAATGGTAGTCGCACGCCCTCCTTTGTCCAAATATCACCCTCTCCACCTAAGGTCAGGGCAGTTTGTGCTCAATTTTCAGACTTTCTTTTGGGGGGCGGGCGTGTAAATGACCGACTTCAAACAAACCAAAGTGATAAAGAAATTCCAATTTTCGACTATTATACGGAAATTTAGTCGGAAATTTCCTTAACTTGGTCTAAATTAGAAATTTCAGATTATTTTCATCACTGCTTGGTTTAAAGTCTCCTACTCTAGAAACCCAAGAGAGTGCATGGCATGGTCCACCTGGAAGTAAACCTTAAAGCATGCTCTACCCTGGAGCATGCTCCGGTAGAGCTCCAAGGTAGAGCATGCTTGGAAGCACTCTCTACGCTGGAGCGTGCTATAAGGTTTACTTCCAGGTGGACCAGTGGACCATGCCATGCACTCTCATGAGTTTCTAGAGTACACGCTCCGCTCAACTCAAATTGCTTTGTTCTAAATTAAGCAAGCCGGTCATGGATTCGCCCCGTCGAGGTCGGCGTGGCCTAGGGCACCCGTGACATATTTTGGGTCCGAGCAAATTTGAGCGAACGTCTATAGACATCCCAGCAAAACCGAGCAAGTGCGGAGCAAGTGCCGAGCAACTCTGAGCGAAGCCCAAATTTGCTCGGACCCAAAATATGTCACGGGCAGGCCGAGTTGGGCTTAAGTGGCAAGGTGGATAGAAGACGGTTTTCGACTAGCGAGGTGTGTGTTTGGGTGTGACTGTGTGTGTTGGTGTGTGTGTGACTGTGTGTATGGGTGTGTGTGAGAGAGAGGGGGAGAGAGAGACAGGCGTCTCGAGCGCCGCGCCCAAGACCGCAGGGCCCACCGCCCACCGACACGCGGCGGATGCACCTTCTCCTCCTCCCTCTTCTCTCACTGTGGCAAAAAACTACGGAAAAGTCAGTTAGTTTTTTTTTTTGCCAGGATCCGTAACCCTAAACCCAGTATTTCCTGCCTCTTTACTCGCATTCGTGAGTCGCACAGTGAATACTGTAAAGAGGCTATAGGAGATACTGGGTTTAGGGTTACAGAGAATTAGCACAAGTTTTTGACAGAGAATTCTCTGTAAGTTGTTAAACAGTGCTGCAAAACGAGCCGATCTCCAGCCGCCGCGTGACTCCGCAACGTCGCACAGTGGGCCATTTCAGACACGTTTTGAGCTCCAGAGTCGCTAACCAGGACTCGAACCGAACAAGTGGGCCCATCAATGAATTCCTCGTTCGGATAGTGATCCATTGGTGGGGGTCACACGTTCGGTTCGAGTCCCATCTAGCGACTCTGGAGCTCAAAACCCATCCAGGATTTTGACCGCATCCGCACACTGCTGTGTGCGGACGCGTCGCCGTGCGTGGGCGGTGGCAGACGAGTAGAAAAAAAGTACGGAAAAAGTACGGAACATGGCTGGTCAACACTTTGCCTGGACCACCCATACTTGCTAAGGACGGAACTTTCTGTACTTTTTTTCCGTACCCGTTCACATGAGCTTACATGGAACAGGTACGGACGTTCCGCACTTTCGTCCGTACCTCCGTACTATATTCTTCCGTACATTTTCCGTACAAAAGTACAGAAATTTTTTCAGTGCAGACACGTTCTGCACGGGGACGCCGGGACGGTCGTGTCGTCGTATCGGCAAGTGTCACCCTGTGTGAGTGTGTGTGTCGTGTGTGTGTGTGTGTGAGAGAGAGAGGAGAGAGAGAGGAGAGAGAGAGAGAGAGAGAGAGAGAGAGAGAGAGAGAGAGAGAGAGAGAGAGAGAGAGAGAGAGAGAACACAGTGTATGCGAAACAGTCCAGATTTTTACCTGCATGCGGTGATACGACGCGTTGTCCATGATGAGGAGGGACGGCTCAGTCAAATTTGGTACAATGTCCTCCCGGAAGTGTCTAAGAAACTCGTTTCTGTTCATGTTCTTGTGATAGTCCTCCTAAATTACCAGTAAGAATCAAAGTTACGCAAATTAGTAAACGTAGTCATTTTACGGTTTAAGGGTTTTAATTTATTTAGAAAATCCTACCTGGCTGTCTTTGTGCGGGGAAAGGAACATTAGGGCTCCCTCCACCCACCCCTTCCGGCCTCCCACATGGCTGATGATTGATCGGTTGCCGAGGCTGGTGGTGCGCCGATTGAAGCTTCGCGCATCCTTGCTTCTCCAGCCGCGGACCCTCTGCCCGGTTCCACCCATGAAAACCCACGTTTCGTCCTGATATTTTTCATCCAGCCGGTCCGGGGAGACAAAATTGGCGTGGAACCGGAGCAGGTATTGCATCCTGAGAAGCTGGATCCTCGGCTGTTCTCGCAGGAAGTACGTCCCGTTGTCCAGCACATAGTCAAATCCAAGTTTGTACAGGAGTCGCCGCAGCGACTCTGTACCCCCTTGGAATATCACTTCTCCTGTCCTTCTGTGCGTGGCAGTCCTGTAAAAAAATAATACATAGAATCAGATGATGCGTCAGGTACAGTCTTATGTAGTAGTTATGGCAGTTGCGTATACTCTTATTTCAGTGATTTCGGATAAAATGTGCGGGAGGACGTATTGTCGCTGCAAGGCTTTGGCAGAGGCTGCGTGAGGAAAAAAAGGGGAGGCGGGCGGACGCACGGTTTACGCAGCCCGTGACATATTTTGGGTCCGAGCAAATTTGAGTGAAGGTCTATAGACATCCCAGCAAAACCGAGCAAGTGCCGAGCAACTCCGAGCAAAGCCCGAGCAACTTCAAGCAATCACCGAGCAAGTCCGAGCAAATGTCCCTCCAAGCAACGCAGCCGAGCCATGAGATTAGAGCTGTAATGGATACGCTACGGGAAGCCCTTATCTCATGGCCGAGCAAATGTCCCTCCGAGCAACCCACGTGTGTGTTATGGAAGTCAGGCAAAAAGTGCGCCCTGATGACTCCCCCTAAAACGAAAATCTCGGCTTGCGCTTCTCATCACCCCCTCCCCTCTCCCTTCCCAATTTCGGCACACTCATGGCATCCCCAGTTACCTCAAGAACTCTTTCAGCATCTTCAGCGTCATATGTTTCTCTGTTAAAGCGAAAAAATGAATTAGAGAATGATTTGTAAATACCACAATTAATTTGCATCGAAAACAACAAACTTACTAGATTTCTTGAAGTCGTAGATAATTTCAATAATGTGGTTTTTAGCCTCCTCATCTATGTCGGTCACTGAGCACCTCCTTTGTCTTTTTTTCCCAGGGGTCTCGTAGTTCACCTTCTGGTGGGCCATCCTCACGTATTTGTGAAGGTACGTGAGAGAGATCTTCATGACCTCTGCCGTACGTAAACTGTAACAAATCAGATCAAACATTACAATTCTGAATATTGGGAGAGAAAAGGGGGGCGGTGGTGAAGAAGGGGAGGATATTCGTAGGCCCGTCCGTTTGCCGGCTGCAGACTGATTCCGAGAGTCGTTTTCGTCGCTGTCTCCCTCACGCTCACAGGGTGGACCCTGTAGGTGCGAGAGAGACAGAGCGACGAAAACGACTATCAGAATCGGTATGCTGGCCTGGCCTGCAGCGAGGCGCGCGGCGTGCGTGGCATAGGCGTAACGATTATGGCGCCGCGGACTACCCCCGCAGAGTAACTGCAGCACACTCTAAATGTAATTTTGTACAAAGCTTTACACAAAGTTGCGCATACGTCCGTTTCGCACAAAATTTGTGCAAACTTTTACACGAATTTGTGCGAAAATTCACAGGAATTTGAGCGATTCTGCGCACAAAGTAGTGCAAAAGTTATGTATGCGCAACTTTGTTCAAAGCTTTGAACAAAAATTGTACAAATAAATTTAGTGTGTACACTGGTAAAACAAAGGCATTAACACTGTGCCCTTAAAGGGTGTGAATCGTTTTATACATTTGGAAGGGCATTAATATTTTGCCTGATTCACGCCCTTGGAGGGCGTGAAAGGCCGTCAATGTCCTTAAGGGCGTAGTATTAATGCCTTTGTTTTACCAGCGTCGTCTCGTCGCCTCGTCTCTCTCGCACCCATGGAGCGCCCTGAGGGATTACCCACTCCTTATTTCTGGCTTTCACACGATTCCGGATTCTCACTATTTCCCAATTTCCGCATTGTAAACAAATCACATGAGAAAAATGACGATTTTCGAAGAATTTATCATGTTTGCGTTTGTCGGGCTTCTTTCACAGTGTCGCGATGAGTTTCATGTTGAATTACGGATGATTCCCGGACTGAGTGTACACACGAATCCCAGAGTGGGTTACCCCTCGGAACGCCCCACTATCGTGTTGTATGGTTAGAGCCTCACTTGAGAAATAATAATTATAACGTAATTTTTTTTAATTTTGCTTTAAAAAAAATTATTGTTTACAGTGTGTACCCTTTACAAAGAAAAATAAGTAGTTTGAGCGAGATTCCGCGAAGCACCCAGCGCGTTTGGGTTAGGTTAACTCAAGTACTTCAATAGGTAAATTCATTTCACAGTGTGGCATGGCGCACCAATCGGTTGCCATAATTACTAGGGTTGAATCTATAAAAATTACGTACTAATAAATAAGGGGATAGGGATCTCGTCGGTGCCCAAGCTGACTCTCCGGCCCCGCTGTCGCTGATGTTCATCAAGGCGTTGTGCGAAAGGCGGCCTCCATGGCCCGTCCAATGCAACCTTGGAGAGAAAGTAGCTGCGAGCAGAGGGAGGGGTCGCCTTAGTAGTTGGCGACGTTGAGGTAGTCAGCGACCGGCGTCCATGCGGCCCGGGTGAGTGGTACAAGCGAGGCGTCCGAAGTCAAGCGCCGGGGACGCCCGGGATGAGGGCCTGGACTATGCTCTCAACGCCGGCTTCCTGGACGTCAAGCTGCCCGGCCGCACCAGGCGGAGGAGGTTCGGGCTTCGGGCCATGAGAGGTGAGCGCCCATTGCGCCCTGGGTGATTCGCGTGGAGTTTGGAGTACCGCAGTGTCTGACACCTCCACTGTTGCAGTCCTGGCGGCGCCACTGGGCTCAGGCGCGGCTCATGCGGACGCCCTCCAGAACGCCCCCGCCGAGGTCGTGGAGCTAGTGCTGAGCCTGGCGCGCCTCGACCTGGGGACGGCCGTGATCCGAGTGCCCGTCGGTCCCGTCCCGGGTCGCACGCCTCGTTGTGCCGCACGGGGTCGCGGTCACAGTGCCACGCCTTCGTCTTCGCCGCGCCCGTCGAGGAGGCCGAGCAGGCCGAGGTGTACCTGGCCACGCGCCACGCGCTCGGACGCGGATACGGAGCGCTGGATGGCCGCGCTGTGCATGCCGACGTCGCCCCGCGGACGGAGCACCAGCATCGAGGGGGACCCGCTGGCCGCGCCGCTGGGGGCGCTGGCCCTGGGGCTGCCGCTGGACCCACCGTGACTTCCCCCAGCTCCGAGGACAGCCTGTACGCCGGCCTGCGAGTGCCATCCGCGCTACGCGCCTGGGGGGGCCTCCGCCGCCACGGCCTCGGACGGGGCCAGAACCCTGCCTGGGTCGTCGTCCAGCCAGAGCGCGACGCAGGCCCGGCAGCCCTTCAGGCTGCTTTGTACGGCCGCAGGAGGGAGGCGACCCTGAACGCCGAGACATGCCCGGACAAGGACAGGCTGTCCACGTCGCCGTCCCACTCCGGGTCCGCGCGGCGAGGTGAGCGTCGAGAGAAAGGCGGTGCGTTTCCTCTGCTTGACGTATTTTTCATTTTCACTCATCCGTTCGGCCCACAGATCCAGGGTGCTGACGACGACGGCGTGGACGTGCTGCCACGTCGCGCTCCGTCGTTGTCCCCGGCTGCACCTTGGAGGAAGCGCAGACCGCCCTTCATGAGGTTGTGGAGCGCGTCCGGGAAGCTTAGTTCCTCCTATACCCCAGAAAGTGCGCCGCAGTCCTGACCGCCGCCGCCGCTTACGCAGTCGCCCCCGCGGCTACAGGGCGCGAAACGAGAAGTGTGGCCGCATCGACTCCGTGGGACGGGCCACAGTGGGCCAGAAGACCGGCTCAGACGGCCAAAATTTCAGACGTGTTTTGAGTTTCAAAGTCGCTAAATGGGACTCGAACCGAACGTGTGACCCCACCAATGGATTCCTCGTTCGGAGAGCAATCCATTGGTGGGGTCACACTTTCGGTGTGAGTCCCATTTGGCGATTCTGGAGCCCAAAACGCGTCTTTAGTTTTGGCCGCCTGCGCCCACTGCGCGTCTACCGTGGGGTACCTCAGCCGCTGCCCCCGGACGCCGTCTGCATCGCCCGAGTGAGCCGAACTCGCTGCGCTCCTATGACTTTGCCCAAAGGTTTGGCCGCCGCCGGGACGCTGCTCAACTGGGAAGCGTAGGCCGCCCGTGCAACTCAACCAGCTGTGTTTCATTTATGTGTTTCCCACAGATAATTTTCACATCACGTGATGGATGACTGCACACTCTCAGTCTGCTATGGATTTTATTTTCCATTTTATAGAAATTTTGTTCTACGGCTTAGTGATTTTTAAGCGTTACTGTAATATAGTAAACTTTTACGGTAACTTACAAAGAATAATCCCAATGGAAAACAGACAATGTTAAGATAGAAAATACGTAGTTACAGACTGAATATACTATAATACTTGTATACATTTACTGTTTGAGCACAGAAATCAAGATATTTTTATAGCGATTATATAATATTTTGACTGTACGTAAAGTAATTTTAGTCATCAACCACAGAGAAACTTGGGAGGTTTCCGTTACAATTTTGATTTGTCGAATGAGTTTTCTGTAGTCATCTAGACTATATTTTCAATATTAAAGAAAATATATTTCACAACTTAGAGACATTTGGAAATGTTTTTTTTACCAGTACATAATATCTAACAGAGTGAATGGATTTTACGGTATTTTTAGAAAAGATAAACTACTGTTACAGTGAAGAAATGGTTCCTTCTGCAGTGAAAGCTCTGACTTTTCTCTGTATTCTGCAGAAAACTAATACCAGAGTAAAAAGATTGAATGGTGTTTGTGAAGATTTGATCCCTGAACCTTCGATTCGCGACCCCACCATCTGATCCACTTACCTACCGAACCAACTCAATACATGAGATAAAGAAACAGCTACTTATTTCAAGAGGCGGTCCGCCACTTTCTAAATTATCTACAACACAGTTATTTTTCACATCATTTTATAGTGTTGCTTTTCAATAAGGTAAAGAAAAATTATTCTGTAACAACACAATATTTGCACTGTAAGATAACAGTGATTTTTCTCTACATGTGTTTACTGTGGCCAACTGATAACATTTTCTATTTCTTCTTTTATGTAAGTTTGTCGGGTTTTTTTTCTGTAGAGACTAATTATGTTTTCTGTGGTAATAGTAAATGATCGTTTACTGCATACGTATTGACAACAAGGTAGGTTTACGCCAGACCGTGTCTTGTCGTAACAGGCTTCGCGATGCTGCGCCAGTTACGACAATCCACGCCTGGCGTTACACCTACCTTGGCCTGCGGCGCTTCCCTGCTTGCCTTCGGCAAGCTGTCTCAAGGATTTTTGAGGCATTGAGGAATGCACCACGTGAAATCTGCAATAAAATTTTTTAGTCGGTCGATTCCCTTTTTTCAAGATCCTGATTCGGCAAACTGATGAAGTCGGGCTCCTAGACCCCCCTTCCGACCCCTCTTTGAAAAGGTCTTGCTAAGACCTGTCGAAATCCGCAATAAAATTTTTTAGTCGGTCGATCCCCGTTTTTCAAGATCCTGATTCGGCCAACTAATGAAGTCGGGCTCCTAGACCCCCCTTCCGACCCCTCTTTGAAAAGGTCTTGCCGAGACCTATCGAAATCTGCAATAAAATATTTTAGTCGGTCGATCCCCTTTTTTCAAGATCCTGATTCGGCCAACTAATGAAGTCGGGCTCCTCGACCCCCCTTCCGATCCCTCTTTGAAAAGGTCTTGCCGAGACCTATCGAAATCTGCAATAAAAATTTTTAGTCGGTCGACCCCCTTTCTTCAAGATGAAGGGTCGAAGTTGATTATGTTAATAAATTTGGGCCGAGGTAGCCAATTCGCAATTAAAAGTTTGGTCAGGGGTCGAAATTGATTTCATTTTCGTCATCAGGAACTTTAAAAACATAAGAAACCATGTAAAAATGTCTAAAATATAAAGTCACTAAAAAGTTGCACTTTTTCTGCCGTTTTTTAGTGTTTTTTCGTTAGTACGACTGAATGGAATGAGATAGAAAGCTGAATTTTTGCGTGTGGCGAGCCAAGGATATACCTAACAACCCTGCAAAATCTCGTCCCGATCGGCTGAGCCGTTTGGGAGGAGTAGTGCGGACACGCAAACAAACAGACAGACAGACAAAACTTTTCAACCCCACTGGAGTAACTGGCTTCGCTAATCGCTCAGCCAAAAAAGTCAGTATAGAGACTGAGAGTGCATGTGCACGTGGACGTCGACATGGACACCGCCGCCCCGACCCTGCTGTCGACGCCGAGCTCCAGGTTCTGCTCGCGGATCCCGCTCGTCGTTGCCCCGCAGCCTGTTCGCCGTGTCCGGGTACGTCTGTGAAGTGCGCCCCTGACCCTGCCGCTTCGACGCACAGTGGGCCAGAGGTGGGCGCAGGCGGCCAAAACTCTTGACGCGTTTTGAGCTCCAGAGTCGCTAAATTAGACTCAAACCGAACAAGCTGGTGAAAACTGCTTTTCCGAAACGGGCGTGCAGACGTTTTGTTTGGCTGCAAAATAACCACGATCATTTTTGATTCGCCGTCTAGAAAGTACCCTTTTCCCTGTAAAATTTTGTGCTGATTCCAAATGTGTAAGCAGTTTATACCTAGCTCTTTTCGTTTGGCCGATGCAAGCGGATATCAAAACGTCTGCACGCCGGTTTCGGAAAAGCAGTATCCACCCGCTGACCGAACGTGTGACCCCTACCAATGGATTCCGCGTTCGGAGAGCAATCCATTGGTGGGGTCACACCTTCGGTTCGAGTCCTGTTTAGCGACTCTGGAGCTCAAAACGCGTCTTGAGTTTTGGCCGCCTGCCCCATACCCCTTTCACACGCAGACACATTCATTCGCTCACTCACTCGCTCGTTCTTTCCCTTACACACTAACAAAAATGTCAGACAACATACATCATGCAGAAACATCATGCAGAGGTCCACCATTCAGCTTTTCCACCTGGAAGTACTGGTACACATTCATGATGTCCTGCTGCCTTTGGCTATTGAAGCTCCAGCCTCTGTTGGATACCCAGCCCTGGGTCGCTATGGGCTTGCTGACACGTGCCGCCTTCTTCCTCTGCATCACGTTTTTGCGAGCCCTTTGCCCCATGTTTGCACTTAAGTTCACTTCACTTTTCACTTCACAACGTCCCTTTACTCCACTCTAATCGTCACTTCACTTCACAACAAAAAAAACTCCACTATAAACGCCACAACAAACACTTCACAACACACTTTTCACGCACTGCTGTCCCGCTGTCAAATTGAGAAACAAGTGGCGTCCTGTCAAAATTTGTAGCCCCCCTCCCCCTTTCTTCTTCTTTTTTCGAGGGGGTGAACACTTCGAGAAATCGTGTACAGACTACTCGGTATTACGCGGTATTACACGTGTATAACGGCATTAAAATGCTAAATTTTGCCACATTTGATCCTAAAATGGTATTACAAATACGTGTATTACGCGTAATACACGGTTTTTTTCTACAGAGCATTACGAAAGTGTTTACCCCCTCGTCTTTTTTCTACTTCTTCTTCTTCTTCCTCCTCCAATCGCGGTCGTTTACCCGCGCTTGAGTTGTGTAAATCAGTAAAATTGATTATATGTATTTTATTTGTTTATGTGTTTATTTCATGCATTTTATTTATCTAGGTGAACAAGGCAGTGTAGCAGAGGGTGAATACCTTCATCTCGGCTCCATGATCGAGCACAACAACCTGGACGTCGAGATGCGCGAGCGCTACCTGGCTGGTGCCTTCCCCACGACGCCCCTTCAAGAGCCAAGCTGTTACCGTGGCGTTTCAGTAATTTGCCACCTGGCAACCACCGAACGACCGTATGGAATGCCACCGCTTCCTCTCCCCCCCCCCCGGCCCCGCTGTCGGCTTTTCATCAGTTGTCCCCTGGATGCGACCACTTGGACCACGCGATGTGACATTTCCCGGGCAGACAAGTGTGTAGCTGCGCAGCAGTGGAGGCAAATCTTTGCGGTAGTATGCAGTCAGAATGTAATCGTTTTACGAAATCTGCAATAAAATTTTTTAGTCGGTCGACCCCCTTTTTTCAAGATCCTGATTCGGCCATCTGATGAAGTCGGGCTCCTAGACCCCCCTTCCGACCCCTCTTTGAAAAGGTCTTGCCGAGACCTATCGAAATCTGCAGTAAATTTATTTAGTCGGTCGATCCCCTTTTTTTAAGATCCTGATTCGGCCAACTGATGAAGTCGGGCTCCTAGACCCCCCCTTCCGACCCCTCTTTGAAAAGGTCTTGCCGAGACCTGTCGAAATCTGCAATAAAATTTTTTAGTCGGTCGACCCCCTTTTTCCAAGATGAAGGGTCGAAGTTGATTATGTTAGTAAATTCGGGCCGAGGTAGCCAATTCGCAGTCAAAACTTTGGTCAGGGCTCGAAATTGATTTCATTTTCGTCATCAGCACCTTCTACAACATACGAAACCATATAAAAATGTCTCTAAAATATCAAGTCACTAAAAAGTTACACTTTTTCTGACGTTTTTTAGTGTTTTTTCGTTAGTACGACTGAATAATTTGAGATAGAGAGCTGAATTGCGGCGTGTGGCGAGTCAAAGATATACCTAACACTCCTGCAAAATCTCAGTCATATCGGCAGAGCCGTTCGTTTAAAATGATATAAAATTACTGAAAAGGTCAACTTTTCTGCCATTTTTTAGTGTTTTTACGTCAGTACGACTAAATGGAATGAGATAGAAAGCTGAATTTTTGCTTGTGGCGAGCCAAGAACATACCTGATATCCCTGCAAAATCTCAGACAAATCGGCCGAACCGTTTAGGAGTAGCGCTGACACACAGACAGACCGACAGACACACACACACACACACACACACACACAGAGAGAGAGAGAGAGAGAGAGAGAGAGAGAATACTTTCCAGCCCCAGTGAAGTAACTGGCTTCGCTTATCGCTCAGCCAATGAAATAGGATACTCCTGCGTCTCTGAATTTCGTGGTCCTTGACGTATAAGGCGGCTTTGCGGCAATTACCCCCCGTAAAATTCGAAATTTATCAGATATTGTCAAGTTTGTTGGGATGTCTACCAAGATACATGACACGTATCGCTCCGTTGACGCCAAATCATTACGACACTGAGAATCCAAACGCTATGAATATAGCGTCAATTGGCGCTACCCCTGACTTCGGAATTCCGAGCAAGTCCCGGCCCTTTGTGAGCCGGGCCCGGGCCCGGGCCTTGCTTGCCCCAAACCCACCCCCAGCAACCCCCGAGCAACCCTCGGGCAACCCCCGGGCAACTCCCGAGCAAGTCCCGGGCAACATCCGAGCAACACCCGACCAACACTCGAGCTGAGCCCCAGCCAGGCCCGAGCATCACCCGTGAAACGCCGAGCAACTGCCGAAAAAGGGAAAAGGGCAGCGCGGGCGCGCGCCGCACGCGTGCGTACAGTGCAGGGTGGGCAGCGCCGTGCGGGCGACTAACTGGATGAGTTTGCCTCCTCGAGCACTTAGCTTGGGCATTTGTAAGACGAAGAAAATGGTCAAAATACAGGTTCACCGTGAAAAGTAAATTAATTCACTACTCCGCGCGCGAGAACGTCCAAAGAAGTGTATGTTTGGAGGGACGCTATGGTGCGGTGGGTATCGACGGTCTCAATTATTCGCACTAATACACCGCAGCCAAGTTACTTTTCACTGGGAACCTGTATTTTGACCATTTTCTTCGTCTTACATAGCACTGTCTAGAGAAACTTACATCATTGACACACTTAGAGCTGATGTAGCGCCTAAACTAAAAATCGCACAATCTTCTGCTTTGGCCTGTTGGAAAGGCCAGACTTTTCTCTGCAAGACACACTCACTTTGGATTTTTTTTTAAACCATACAAGATGCTTTAACCGCGCTCAAAATGTAAGCAAATGCACAAAAACCGCGTTTTAAGAGCAAAAAAAAAAAGTGGTATAGATTTTTGAACGTGCGACCTAATCAACCCCGGTAGGTCTCATTTGCTTCCGGAACCTAAGTACAGTAGAATAAGTGCCAATCGATACCCAGCGTCCAAGGACGCACCTCGGGGCTTTTAGAGCCCCTGGTGCGTCAAAACTCAGACTTCTGAAAAACTACGCCGAAATTCAACCTTAACAAAGGTACACTGACAAAAGTTTTCGTAATTTTACGACAAATTTGATCATGAATGCTTCTTAATTTTTACGAATGCTTCGTAAAATACGTTTTATGAAACATTCATAAGAAAAGGATTACGAATCCTTCGTAATTTTTTTGGAAAAATTGCCTGAAAGTGACCGAAAAGTACCCAAAATCTATGAGTTGTTCGTAAAATAATGAACCATTCATCGTTAAATTTTTCGTAAATTTACGATTTTACAATGGGAAAATACTGTACAAGGATGGCTCATTTAAAAAACCTTATGAAACATTCATAAAATTACGAACGATTCGTAATATTATGAATAGCTCATAGAGAAAATTATGAATTATTCATAAAAGTAAGAATAATTCGTACTTTTAAGAGAAAAATTATGAAATATTCATAAAATTACGAGTGATTTGTAATATTACGAATGGCTCATAAAAGAAAATTATGAATCATTCGTAAAGTTACGAACAGCTCGTGATGCTTTAACGAAAAAACTAGGAAACGAAACATTCATAATGAAATATTATGAATTATTCATATGTCTTATGAAGCATTCGTAAAAAAACGAGTTATTCATAAAAATAATGAATCATTCGTCATAAAATTATTCGTAAAAATATGAATGTACTGTGGGAAAATACTATACAAGAATGGTTCATAATTTTACGACTTTTCTTTTATCAGTGTAGGGCGACCCCTTAACATTTTTTGATCGGGCCTACCTGGTTCCTAGGATAGTTGTAACATGTAGGGTAACCATTTTCCGCGTGGGCCGGTATACATTTAAAAAAAGTCGCCTTTTCAATAACCCTTAGACTACACTAACTAAAACTAAATGCAGGTGACTCACAAAGCTCAATCACGGCCATGTCCAGGGTGGTTGCGGTGGTGGCAGCAGGAGCAAAGAGCAGAGTCCGATGATCTGGTAGGACACAGGCATTGCGTAAACAAAAGTCAGCTTTGAGCAGCACGCTGTTGGCGAGGTCACAGTGAGAGATCCCGTCCCGGGCTGTCGCGGTACGCGGCGTCCGCTGTAGCCGCGCGCTAGGAGCGCCCCGCACAGAGGCAACCCTCACAGCCCGTAGCTGCCTATCCTCCAGTTAACAGGCGCGCTGGACGTTGGTGATAAGTTTTCTCCGGCTGCAAATGTAGTAAATAATTAACAATGCTTCATCTACGTACTAGCAACAATCTTTCCTCCTTCGAAGCAGTGCTGCATGAGAGCACCGCTGCACGCGCCTGCTCGCCCGCCACCCGATTTCACAGCCCACACTAGTCGCTCTGTCTCCCTCGCACCCCTACCGCACACACTATGAGTGCGAGAGAGACGGGCGGACGAGCCCGGGCAGTGTAATCACTCTGCCCGAGGAGGCAAACTCCTCCAGTTTGTCGACCGCACGGCGCTGCCCACCCTGCACTGCACGCGCGCGTGCGGCGTCCATTAATTACGTTGCGCACTTGGGGGAGAGGGGGTCTGGATCAGCGTAACGCTGCGTTACCTGGGGGAGGGGGGGGGGGGGTCAGAGCCAGCGTAACGTTGCGCTGACCACATCAATTTTGGAGCAGAAATATGCAATTTTTAAAAGTAAAATTGGGTAAAAAACGAGCCTTATGAATATTTTTAGCGTAACGTTACGCTTGAAAGGGAGGGGGGAGTCCTGGCTAGCGTAACGCTGCTTTACATGGGGGGAGGAGGGCAAAAAATCGGCAACAAGGGCGTAACGTAATTAATGGACGGCACCCAAGGGATAAGAACAGTGTGTGTGGTTATTTTGACCCGCCACACCACTCACATTACTAGTCGTGTAAACAGCCACCAGCGTCGCCGGCTGGGGTGGGCGTGAAAAAGTGAGGTCATGTGCCGGACTCAAACATGTCTTTAACAAGTGTCAACACATGATCAATATTCTGATATAGAAAGGGTCTTCCAAAAGGTAAAATAATTTGTACTTACACGATGATCAAAATCAGCACCAAACATGCGGTGAAAACACAAACATAACACAAACTTCCACTTGTTTGGCCCACTGTAGAAAAAACACAACACAGCCGCGTTGCCGGTCCAGTGCACTCAGCCTTTTAGATACTCTGACGCACGGTGCGCCGCCGGTCCAATGCACTCAGCCACCAAGATACTCCGACGCACGGTGCGCCGACGGTCCAATGCACTCAGCCACCAAGATACTCCGACGCACGATGCGCCGCCGGTCCAATGCACTCCGCCAGCAAGATACTCCGACGCACGGTGCGCATAAATCGCTACGCTATGGGCAATAAAACTAACACCAGTGTAAAGGAATGAATTTAAGCTACCTCATCGATGATTCAAATCTCACCCACCGCAACGAATGCTTTTTGGCCCTCCTACTTCAAAATAAGGGGAGGGCATATACATTTTCGTCCGTGTCTTGTTGTCGTCAGCGTCGGAGTTGAGCTAAATTTACATGATTTGGAGGGCACTTCAAGAGGACCGTCTAAAGAAACAATCCCATGGCGCTAATCGCGTCCGGGCCGCGCAAAGGCTGCTGCAAGTGCCTAATGCTTTACATAAGCGGGAGGGAAATTTCCGCCATTTGTGGTGCAAGCATGGCACATAAAGGTAGTTTTAGAATCAGGGCGACGAGACTATTTGAATGGGCATGGTATCCTGACACGATCAGAATCTTCAAAAAAGAGGGCAACCGTCAAAAAAAATATTTTCAGTTTTCAAATAGGTCTTGATAAGCGTTTCAACGAAGGTCGGAAAGGGGGTTTATGGGCCCGACTTCGTCTACTCTCAAAATCAAGATCTTGAAGAAAGAGTGTCAACCCCCAGGCCCATCGGCCTTGGCCCAGCCGAGCTGCTGCCGGGGCTTGGCCGGCTTTTCATGGGACGGACCGGGTCTTGGCCAGTTCAGCCCCTCGGCCGAGTGTAGGCAGGTGTAGGCTGGATCCCGGCCAGGTCTTAGCAGGGTCGGGGCCGTTTGACCGGCAGTTCGTTCAAATGTAGGGGTAACTCCGAGGTATGACGAGCGACGAGAAAGTCAAATTGGAGCACAGATTATTCCGGTATAGGTCTGCTTCGAGCCTGTAGCTCGGTTGGGTACTAAGAAGCGTCAGTCTGGATGTACCCAATGAACATGGAAGTCTGGCCCCTTCAAGGAAGGAGCCCAAATAAAACACAAGGCATATTCTGGGAGCTCAAATTAAGCACAATAATTTGGTACCAGTCCCGTTATTTGTGCTTGTATGGGTACTAAGGGCGTTAATCCCCTAGTACTCACTTGAACAGGCGATCTTGCCCCTTCAGAGAGGTACACAAATGAAACCCAAGGCATGTACTGAGAGCACAAATTGAGCACAATTTTTAAGCGCAAGTTTCATATTTCGTGCTTGGATGGGTACTAGGGTTATGAGTTAGCTGGAATAGCTGGAGCTAAATACACTGGCGTCCAAAATTAGGTCCCCACTTCTTTAGATCATTATAACTTTTTCCGTAATCGACAGAAATCGTCTAAATTTTCCACAAAGGTACCTCAATGGGTCTTCTAAAGGTTCCCAAAATGTCGCACCTGAAAGGTACTCCGAAAGGGGTAACCCACCCCCTTGGAAAAAAAGTTGTCAAAATGATGTCTAAACAACAGCCGAAAAGGGGCTTTGAAAGTTTCGTTTTGACCGAATCTGCCTTGAGGGAGTGTAACTGACCAGAAGGGAAGCGATTTGCCGAGTTTTAACCCCCCTGTTCAAACCCACCCCTTTAACCCCTAAAAGGGGCAGCTCCTGAACGGGTGGTCGTAGCGCGATGGGACCGACACCAGTGGGTCGGGCAGCGGATTTAACATGGAAAGGCGGAACAATAGTGCAAGTTTTGACCTGTTTAGAGACACTCAAATGGAGAAAACTGCGTTTTTTCGTGATGATTTAACGCAAAGTTCGACAACATGTTCATGCGTTTTCTGTGAATGAAATTTTTGGTCCTTGGCAGTTTTGAGAAGGCCAACTCAAGTTCTTTGAGGGACCAGAAGAGCAAAGTCGTGGACTGACCCTTTCAACCCCTAAAGGTGCATCAAAAGTACTCTGCACGTGCTCAAAGAAATTTCAGAATTAAGAAACGGCTGTTTTCGTTCCAAAAACCAGACTCCTTGGGTTCAGGAATGTCGAGCGACTGACACTGGCTTGTTACCTGTTCGGAGAAACCGTTTTGTTACAAAATTTTCACGATTTTACACATGTGTCATTTCGACAATCGTCTGCAGGGGTACTTTTGACGCACCATCAGGGGTTGAAAGAGTCACTCCACGACTTTGCTCTTCTGGTCCCTCAAAGAACTTGAGTTGGCCTTCTCAAAACTGCCAAGGACCAAAAATTTCATTCACAGAAAACGCATGAACATGTTGTCGAACTTTGCGTTAAATCATCACGAAAAAACGCAGTTTTCTCCATTTGAGTGTCTCTAAACAGGTCAAAACTTGCACTATTGTTCCGCCTTTCCATGTTAAATCCGCTGCCCGACCCACTGGTGTCGGTCCCATCGCGCTACGACCACCCGTTCAGGAGCTGCCCCTTTTAGGGGTTAAAGGGGTGGGTTTGAACAGGGGGGTTAAAACTCGGCAAATCGCTTCCCTTCTGGTCAGTTACACTCCCTCAAGGCAGATTCGGTCAAAACGAAACTTTCAAAGCCCCTTTTCGGCTGTTGTTTAGACATCATTTTGACAACTTTTTTTCCAAGGGGGTGGGTTACCCCTTTCGGAGTACCTTTCAGGTGCGACATTTTGGGAACCTTTAGAAGACCCATTGAGGTACCTTTGTGGAAAATTTAGACGATTTCTGTCGATTACGGAAAAAGTTATAATGATCTAAAGAAGTGGGGACCTAATTTTGGACGCCAGTGTAGTAAGGATGCCGGTTTGAGGCAGAAGGCAATGAGCACAAAATATAGGGCGATGATATTTGCAAAGCACAAATTATTTCGGTCAGGAATACGTCTGTTTTAAGCCTGTCCCTCAGTTGGGTACTAGAGCGTGAATCTGCAAGTGCCAATTTGAAGATGCCTTTTGGCCCTCTTTGAGGCAAGCAGAAATGAATCTGAAGTTTGTTCTGAGAGCACAAATCGAGCACAATTTTTTAGGGCTGGTCCCGTTATTTGTGCTCGTATGGGTACTAGAGGCGTGCAACTGCTAGTACCCGAATGGATATCAAAGTTTCTGCGTTTTCGAATCAAGCACAAATGTTCTCGCTATGCGGGATAGAGAGGACAATAAGAGCCCAATTCATTAGTTCTGGTCTCGGGATTTGAGCTCGTGTGGGTACTAAAGGCTTCACGCAGCTGCACACGTCCACGGGGGCGGGGGCAAGGACAATTCTCCAAGCCCTTACATAGCTGCCTGAAAGGTAGGTAAAAAGCCACACTTTCCCCCTGGAAGAAGGCATAAAGTGCTACTTTATCCCCAGGCCGTCTCTGGATCCGCCTATGTAGCGCCGAACGACAGGCAATCATGTAAGTGAAGCGGATAGTGAGCTTGCGCTTGCATCTATTGCACCACTTCTCGCAACATTGGCACCTCCCGTTACACAGCAACACACAGCAACAGTGCTGAAAACAGAGCCAACAAGACACAGCTGAAGGCAATGTCGTCTGATAAACTTCCTTACTTGCTTAGGATTGAACGACAAAGGAGCGCTGCTGCCGAGTCTGTGAGACGACTGGTAGAGATACTTCGGCGGATTGCGGTTTCTGCTGCAGGGGTACTTGCCCTTACCAAGCTTACACATATGCGCTTACCTTTGCCTTGCCGGAATGGTTCTGAGAGGAAAGGCACTCTTAAAAACTTTGATCCCCATACTCTTTTTAAAGTTCTATTATGCAATTGCATGGCTATTATAGGAAACCCGGGACTTGGTCCAGCTTTTGGCCGACAGCAGATCACACAACAGCGACTGCAGGAGGGCTCTGGAGGCAAGGCTCAGACTCCTACGAGACCTTGTGGAGCCTCCTTTACGACTGGAAGGACATGAAAACGAAGTCCGTTGGCGTCGTCACACCACTCATCCCACCTACACGTCGGAGAAGAGTTATGGCCTACAAAATTGTTAGTGTCGGTTCAGAGCGCACGATGGGAGAGTGATTGCCTAAAGGTTGCCTTCTCAGTGGCGCGCGTTCTTTGTCGCGTTGCTAGCAGCCTTTAAAACAGATGGTGGGGAATGTAGGGAGTGATTTTGATGCCGTCATCAACGGCGCACTGGCCTTGCCGGGGGAACAGGAAACGCCGGGCGGGCACCGTATTACGCCTCACGTGGGTTTGCAAAATTCAATTTCTCTGACTTTTTAAACTGAATCCTTCCAAGAGGCCTGACGAAACTACCAATACGTCATGCAAAACTTGGCCCCTTATCGCCAGCACATGAGTTCATTTTACTGTTGACCTGCTATCAGCAGGGACAGCAGGCGTGTATCCAAGGGGTGGGTCACAGGGGGTCATAACACCTCCTTTTTCCTTTAATGGAACGCCTGAAGGTAGGCAGTTTATCATACTGTCAGTGGGCAAAAGGTGTGACATGACCCCCTCCCTTATCGAGTCTGGATACGCGCCTGGCTTTCACTCTAGAAACCCACGGGAGTGCATGGCATGCTCCACCTAGGAGTGCCTGCAAGCACTCTCCTCGCTGGAGCGCGCTTTGAGGTTAATCCCTCGTGGAGCATGCCATGCACTCTCTTGAGTTTCTAGAACAGTGAAGTGAATAACCGTGTAAAATGTTTCTTTCAATCTACAGTCAAGGCGCCAGAGCACAGCCAGACCAAGCGCTTCCCAAACCAGACCAAGGAACAGAAAAACCACTCACCCCAAGAAGAAAACTCAGTAATGACTATTTATAAGTCGATTGTATTACTTCCAAAACGTACAGACAAATTCAAAAATTATTTACATGGCAAGTAGATATGCGATCTTTATTTTCTTAAGATAGATAAGTAAGTAGTGGCCTAGGGTTGGCCTATAAATAAACTATTCAAAGCTCTGTACAAAAGAAGTTAAAGGAATAAAAGGTTTAGCAGGAGCAGCATCCGCGGATAGCTGCTTCCCCCTTTTGTGCCGCTCGGTTTGCATCACTCGGTTGCAGAAGCAGGACACACGTGAGGTCGAATCAGGTGCCCGATCGCCACTGACGAATGATTATAGGTGATCCTGCGTCGCGACGTCCAGGATCCGGGGAACGGCGGGGGCCGTTGGGCGGGCGCAGCAACCTGATTCCGAGAGTCGTTTTCGTTGCTCTGTCTCTCTCGCACTCGTGGGCGCACCGTGTGGGTGCGAAAGAGACAGAGCGACGAAAACGACTCTCGGAATCGGTCTAGAGGTGGGTCCGGCGACCCAGCACGCCAGTGTGCTTCTCGCCGCGCCCGCACCTCGAACGTCCTCGGGCATTCGCCTCGGCGGGAGTGGCTAAATACAGCGACTGAATCACTGCGACTCGGTAAAACGTCACGATGGACCGGGCCCAGGAAGTGCGGCTGTGCATCACAACGATGGCGGCACCGTGGAATCTGATATAACATTGTGTTAACATGATCAGTGATCACAACACATGATTAAAGTTGATAGCATAGACAATCAAACTCCGTTTGCTGCCCGACCTAACCTGCCGTTGGTGCGACTTTGCATCAGAGACAAACCCCTCCCCCCTTACGGCTGTCGTCGTATGCTCCAACAGAGGCAGGGCTGGCACTGACAACTCGACGTATAAATATCAGACTCTTTTCTTTCATAATTTTAATGTACCTGCAACGTTTTAGGAGGCATCAGAAGTTACTTGGAAGTTCTTTTGACACGTAAGGCGGACGAAAGCAGACGAACGGAGGATCCGTAAACAGTGGCGTAGTGCATCACAGACCAGTAGCGCCACCTATCGGACAATGGTCATGATACTTCCGGTTCCTTCCTTCTCGTGGTTTTGTCTGCTTCCTCGTGTTGCTCATGGCCCCATCGGTAAATACAATATAATATTTTCCTCTATTATAATTTCCAAAGTCTAGAAGTCTAGTGTTAATGGCACACTTATCAAACAGTGCCACTTTATCTTTCATCTAGCTCCGGTCGGTTGCAACGTTTCGTCGTTAAGCAACGCGAACCCATTTCAGTCCCTCATTCATTAGACCCTTTTTAATCCTATCCGAAGAAAGTGCTTGTTCACTTCGCTGTGCATGCCAGGTATTTGAACATCTGCTTATTTCTAACATCCATCGTGTTTGCTTATCAGCAATATAGCGCCAGGAAAGGGTCGCCGCAGTCGCCATAGACAGAATTGTAACCCCCCTGTACCTGCCGGTCATCCCTACGCTACCATGCAGCTAGTGCAGCCCTACGGCTACACGCCATACCATCTTCCTATGCCCATGCCCATGCAAATGCCTATGCAAATGCCTGCGAACGCGCTGTACCATCCAGGGCAAGGTTACTTTGGTATTGGATTCCCAGCGGACTTTGCCGGGATCCCTGCTGCTCCAGCCAATCTCAAATCGGCTGGACCAGCTGTGTCATCAGCTGCCTCAGTTAGTGCCGCCTCAGCACCACCAGCAACTGCAACTGCTGTCTCTTCAGCAGCTCCAGCAACTGGAACTGCTATATCCTCAACACCAGTTGCAACTGAAATACTGTCCGCCTCACCAGAAGCAGCAGCTGTCGCTCCATCACCAGCTGAAATGACATTTCATGTAAGTTTCTCATTATAGGTGTGATGCCAATGGTCAATTTAATGGTATTTAATTTGCCACTTATAATTTTTCATGATAACAGGATCAGGAAGACACAGACTTTGGGGTAGAATCTGATGAATCCGAAGTCCACATAATGGAAGGGTCATCTGCAAATCTCTAGTTTCATGCCCGCCATCACTTTCAATGAAGTCACCAAAGATGAATCGGTGCCCTCCACTTCTGGGTGGGCCAGAAGAGCAGGAACTTGAGATGCCGAGACTGTAGCCGACTTCTCCCGAGTTCCTCCCAGATCAAATGGAAATAGGAAGTCTATGAGCTCCTCTAAAATAATGAAATCCTAACCATCAAATTTGACAGATGGAGGACTAGTTAATTGAGCTTCCTCCTTAAAATAGAAACAAAACAAATAAATTATGGTCATTCGAAAAAAAAGGAAAAGCAAAAAGTTTGTTTTACCTCTGTTTGGTAAGTTCGGACACATTCGAGCATGCGAACATGAGATTGGGATTGGGGATTAGCCAATTTCAGAAATTTCTTCAGTTCTTTGCTTTTTTTGGGCAACTTCTCGCGCACTTCTTTTACCCAGGCATCACACTTGCTTACGAGGGCAACAGCCTGGGGGCAGCTTTTAAGTGCCCGTTCAATCAGGGTGGCATATTTCACACTCAAAGTGGTTCTCACGACCACATTCAAAGCCTGCGCGATGCAATAGAGACGGATGAACTCTTCTAGAGCCTTCACAATGTCAGCCCCACCATCAGTAATAAATACGATGTTCTCCTGAAATTAGAGATGCAAAATTTAAAAAAGATAAAAACACCGATTGTTAAAAAAATGGCAAATTTGAAAATTTTGCTTTATTTTTTTTTTAATACTTGGCATCTTTCACCGTACCTGAAACCTTACAGGACTGCCCAAATCGTCCATTTTTTCCTTAATAAACTCCTTAAAATCGTCTGCAGTGGTTGCATCGCCCACTGTCACCGTGAAAGCCACTCTTGATTGTAGCTTCCACTTGACAATAAAGTGCAAGGTGAGCGTTGCAAAGTTGTCTCTGGTATGCTTGTCCGTCCATCCATCAGCGGTGGCAGCGCAGCGCCCCTCTGACAATGCTGGCCAGGCTTCCTCTATGAGCTTAGCCCGAGCTGTGTCTGCCTCTTTCGCTATGTGTCTGGTCACTGTTTTTGGATGAGGAACCAAGAATTTGGCATCTAGGCGGCCGTATGTGTTGCCAATATCTAGTGTTGTTTGAATTAGGTCCAGCATGCCAGGACCCGCTATACATTCAGGGGCACGGAGATCTGACGCACAATATTGGGCAGCACTAGTCATAAATTTTTCTCTTGCTTCATGAGGGAGAATGTCTGACACGCCGCCGCCGCTGCCGTGTGCGAGGCCGCCGCCGTGTCCGACGCCACGCCGCCGACGCCGACTTGTCCCAGGCCATCGCCGTATCTGTGTCCGCCGTTACCGAGGTCTCGTCGAGCCCCGCACCCCCCTCCGCCCGCCCCTGGTCTCGCGCTCGCGCCCCGTCCGCAGTCCGCGGGCGCGCGGCGCGGGTGCAGCGGTTAGTCGCCGCCGCCGCCTCCGCGTCGCGGCTTGCGGTGGATGGGCGTGGGCGTAACCGCACGAGTTTGACTTTGCCTATGACAACCTACTTTTGACTTGTTGTGGCCTAACCTCCAAGTCAACGTCTCGTTCTTTGTAAATTACTTACACTCGTGTCTGACAAAGAGGAGGTACTACTGGCACCGGTATTTTCCCGGCTTCTCTTACGTGTCATCTGCTTTTCGGCCGGCTTCGGCGGCTTCTTCTTAGTCTGATCCATTGATTTTGGTAACCTACTCGCTGTCGTTACGGTCCACACGTCGCCTTGGCAAATGATGGTCTGCACTGTGTTTGTATTGTTTCGGCGCCCTCCCCCTCTCCCCTTTCCCTCTCCCCCCTCAAAGGCAAAGCCAGCCAGCCACCGCTCCCGCTGTCACTCGCCGTCGCCGCTCGCTCGCTGCGCTGCGCTGGCCCTGGCGGCAGCCGCCGTCCCCGCTGCCCCCCCCCCCCCAGATCGAACCAAGCTGAACCAAGTCCACCGAGCTTGGTTGGCTTGGAACGGCGCGAGATCTGCGCAGACTGTTGCAGTGGTATCGTCGGCAGCAGTGTCATTCTTAGTGAGGCGCTCCCCCCTCCCACGTTCCCATCCAAGCTCACGAACCCGCTTGATGCGGGGCTCTTGTAGCTGGTGCTCATCATTTAAGTCTCTGTTTGTGGAGCTACAAGCAGACGTTGTTGATATCCCTAACATGATAAAGTGTCCACAGAAGCAAAGTTTCTGGGAAATAAAATTCATTTATAGACCCCTTTGGTTTGGAGTGCACTATTCATTCACAAGATTGTTGATTTTATTATTCTGTATTTTTTTTAGATGCAGCAGAAAGGATGTCAGAAATTATGCAGATATTGAAAAGGGTCGAGCCCGCTATCTTTGAAAGTAAGTGTTGCCCTTGTTTTTAGTTTTCAACCCCTATGAACAAGTCTCTGCAATCATATCATTGTACAGATAGTGCAACGGTGGCTCCAACACAAAACGATGGGCCTGCTGCACAACACCCTCCGACTGCACAAGGCCCCCCAACTCCTGCTGCGCAAGGCCCTCCTCCAACTCCTGCTGCACAAGTCCCTGCTTCTGCTGCGCAAGGCCTTCCTGCTGCACCCGCAGTACAAGGTCCGCCACCAGCTGTGGGGCACTAAGAAGTTGTTGAACCCCCAGGTGGAAATGGTATGTTACCACTCTTGCATAAGCCAAAATCGTGGCCTATTCTATTAAATTATTGAAACACTCCCTAGTAATGTCTTTACTTTGCCTTCTTCTAGGGCTGAATACTAATATTACTAACAGCTTGGTCTTGCAGGAAGTGTTCAGTGCGCAGTATGCTTCGTTCCAAATGCCCCACTAAGGCTTCCGTTTGGACATAGAATGTGTCCTATGTGCAGGGGACGGTGGTTTCCTGGCCACTTTATTCGTCCGGACCCATACTGCCAGAAGCCTTGCACAGAGGCCCAAATCACTGTCAGAAAGGTTGAATGATTCAGAGCGGATGTTACTGACTGAAATTTTCATTTGCTGTGTGCCTTGAAAGGCTGCTACCATTGTCACACCTTTCTAAAAAGTTTGTGTATATTTGTTTTATAATTTTATCATGATAAGATCCTAAGTATCACTTAACTAGTTTTTGAATTTTCTACTTATTACTTGTAAATTTTTTGCAATCGTGTTTTCATCATTGTCTACATAAGACTCAGTTTTCTTGTACCTGATTTTGTTTACGTAAGTTTTGTCATGGTTCGTTCCATTTCCCTGAAGATAGACTCAGTTTTACTTTATTGGTCTCTTTACATAAGGCATGTACGGTTTGTTCCAGTTCTTTTATAGTCAAGGAGACCTAACCCAACCCAGACCGTGTGGATGCTGTCGTGCCGCTCGCTGCAAGCTTCACCGGACGACGCGACGGCGCGCAGCCGCCCGTGTCTGTCTGTCTCCCGTGCTCTGAGAACCTGTAGGGGCAGATGCGTTCGGCTTTGCTCGGCAAAGTGCGGCACATCAAAACAAGGCCTCACGTGAGAGGGACGCAGGCCAGTATTGGATTTGCGTAACACTTGTGTCGCCGCTGCCCTGGGGGTGCCTTGAGCGAGGCTCTAGGCTCCAGCTATGACAAATTCGGTACCACCATCAGTGCCCGCTGCGGAGTCCAGTGTTTAAAATCCCATAACGGCAAGCACACATATTTAACTAAAAATTACCATGCGTCCGTATTGTTTGTGCAAGAAAAGAGAACAAGCTAGGGCCCGCCCTTCCGTCGAACCGAGTTGCCAGCTCCGCTTCGCTGCGCCGGCAACTCGGTTCGACAGGGGGCCGGCCCAGCTTGGCCTGCCGGCGGCCTTTCCTCGGGCCTTCGGCCCTCGCATCAGACCCAACTTGGCCAGTCGAAGGCCCGGGCCTTCGGCCCGCTCTCATCAAACACCCCGTGAGCGGGTAAGGCAAAGTTATCGATGTACCATCGTGACTTAGGCCCGCCCTTCTATTCACAATATGCAAAAGTCCTTACACTTTTTACTCCAACTGTCCTTAGAATATGCCCATTTCATTTGTCTCTTAGCCCTCATTCCGAAAATACTCATATTTGCCATGCTACTGCAACTCCTTGCAATGGAGGCACAGCAGGAGCGCAAAACGAGCCCGTCGCACTTTTTCACATAACTCATGAAGGCGGGCTCCTGGACCCCCCTTCCGACCCCTCGTTGAAGAGGTCTTGCCAAGACCTATCGAAAACTTAAGTAAAAATTTTCAGTCGGTCGACCCCCTTTTTTCAAGATCCTGATGTGACTAATAGACGAAGTCGGGCTCCTGGACCCCCTTTCCGACCCCTCGTTGAAAAGGTCTTGCTGAGACCAATCGAAATCTGCAATAAATTTTTTTAGTCGGTCGACCCCCTTTTTTGAAGATCCTGATCTGGCCAACTTGTAAAAGCGGCCGATGGGGTCGGGACCAGGTCCATTCATCTTGTCTCGTCGCCCTGATTCCAAAAATACCCCTATGTGCCCTGCTAGCACCAATAATGGCGGAAATCCCCCTCCCGCCCATGCAAACCATGATGCAGCTGCTGCAGGCCTTGCGTGGGTCGGACGGGATTTGCACCACCGGATTGTTTGTTCGGACGGCCCTCCTGAAGTATCCTCCAAATCTGGTCACTCCAGCTCAACTCCTTCCTTGTACACAGACGACGACAACAACAACGACGACGACACACAGACACAAAGGCAAATGCATATGCCCTCCCCCTATTTTTTGAATAGAAGGGCGGGCCAAAAAGGGTGAGTTTTCTATTGAATTCCTTATGTTCAGAATTATGATTAGAAGAATCTATAACCTCCTATCAATATTCCATTTCGTTACTTTTCCTTCTTAGTTTGGGGATATTCAACTTCTTTTTACGATTAAAAGGAGACCTCAGGTCGGCCGCTGGCGCGTCGTCCGGGCGGGGAGCCGATGCAGACCGAAATGAAAATCGCGATTTCTCGAAAACGGCTGGGCCAAAAAAATTCAAACTTGGTACAGAGACTGGTAATAGACCAGGCCCGCCTCCGGTCTGGTCAAATCCGGCCCGACATCGCCTGTTTGCCTTCTGCCGTGATCGGCTCGGAAAACGGAGACCGCCGTAGCTCGGCTCCTAAATACGATATCAAAAATCGGGTCATGTACGTGCGTAGTCCTACTCGTTCCCAAACGCCTCTCCAAATTTCAAGTCAAAATCTTGAATGGTGTGGCCGTAGTTTGGGAAACGCCGAGACGAAAAACGCGACTTTTGGGTGGTTGGCGCGGCAAAGGCAGGCTGAGAGCAGGCAAACAGGCATCATCAAAAGACCGGCCCCCGAAGGGCCCCCGCCGCCCCTCCCCCGCCCCGCTGGCCCAGCACTGCACCGCCAGACTGCCATTGTAAAGCGCCTAGCCGTCTGCGCTCGCGCCTGCCTGGCCGCCGGGACGCATCCACGCTACCTGCTCTAGCATTGTCTCTGTCGCACTTGTAGTGACAGACGGCACAGACGAAGAGAGCAATTGGCGACGTCTGGGATGGCTATGCGGATGCCACCTCTGGGTCCGGCGAGGAGGCTCGGTGCGGTCCCAGCCGATTCCGCGTCAGCCGGTGGCTAAGTGCACAAGTGCAGCAGGAATTGGCTCAAAATGGCACGGTTTTACAAGTTAGTGCCAAAATGTATTTTGAAGCGCGCTGATCAATTCTATACCAATAAAAATTGTCCCATGGTTTGATGTCAAAATTGTCCTAGCGATTTCTCGTTTTCACTCAATTTCATAGCTTTTTGACCTGATTACGCCACCACTCTTCAAAAATCGACTTTTTCGAAAATTTAAAAATTTTATATCCGAGGTTTTGTATCTCCAGTCTCTTTTGTTTGGTGTGAATGGAGCCGGGGTGGACTGGGCCACGTGCCTGCTCCGACCCTCGAGCAGGTCTATTGCCATTCCAGTACAAAAGGGATTGGGGATACAAAATCTCGGATACAAAATTTTTAAATTTTCGAAAAAGTCGATTTTTGAAGAGTGGTGGCGTAATCAGGTCAAAAAGCTATGAAATTGAGTGAAAACGAGAAATCGCTAGGACAATTTTGACATCAAACCATGGGACAATTTTTATTGGTATAGAATTGATCAGCGCGCTTCAAAACACATTTTGGGACTAACTTGTAAAACCGTGCTATTTTGAGCCAATTTCTGCTGCACTTAGCCACCGGCTGACCCGGAATCGGCTGGGACCGCACCGAGCCTCCTCGCCGGACCCAGAGGTGGCATCCGCATAGCCATCCCAGACGTCGCCCATCGCTTTCTTCGTCTGTGCCGTCTGTCACTACAAGTGCGACAGAGACAATGCTAGAGCAGGTAGCGTGGATGCGTCCCGGCAGCCAGGCAGGCGCGAGCGCAGACGGCTAGGCGCTTTACAATGGCAGTCTGGCGGTGCAGTGCTGGGCCAGCGGGGCGGGGGAGGGGCGGCGGGGGCCCTTCGGGGGCCGGTCTTTTGATGATGCCTGTTTGCCTGCTCTCAGCCTGCCTTCGCCGCGCCAACCACCCAAAAGTCGCGTTTTTCGTCTCGGCGTTTCCCAAACTACGGCCACACCGTTCAAGATTTTGACTTGAAATTTGGAGAGGCGTTTGGGAACGAGTAGGACTACGCACGTACATGGCCCGATTTTTGATATCGTATTTAGGAGCCGAGCTACGGCGGTCTCCGTTTTCCGAGCCGATCACGGCAGAAGGCAAACAGGCAATGTCGGGCCGGGTTTGACCAGACCGGAGGCGGGCCTGGTCTATTACCAGTCTCTGTACCAAGTTTGAATTTTTTTGGCCCAGCCGTTTTCGAGAAATCGCGATTTTCATTTCGGTCTGCATCGGCTCCCCGCCCGGACGCCGCGCCAGCGGCCGACCTGAGGACGCCTCTTAAACTACGTCAAGAAACGGCAAAATGCCTCAACCACTTCAAATAATTGTACCTTGATTGTGATACCTGTTCTTGCCTGGCAAAGGAACAGGCAGTAATCAACAACATTTTTATGTGTTGGGAGATGATTGGGTGTGACCGATGCAGCAACTGGTTCCACTTGGACTGTGGGTCTAACTCAGAAGCAAGGTTTGTATTTTGCCAACGCCTTTTAAAAATTTGTAACTGTGAGTGCGCCCCCAACTTTTCTCGATGAATGCCATTTCCAGTATCCCCGAGGGGTTACCCCCTCCGGGAATCATGTGTACACTCAACCTGGGAATCATTCGTAAGTTTTTCAAAATTTTATTGAAAATCCTTATAATTTCAATGGTGTGTCGTCAAAATCTTGCAATTGTGTCCCTAAACACAAGGAATTAAAGAAATATCTTCAAATATCGTCACTTTTTCCATGGGATTTGCTCAGGAATCGTGGGAGTCCGGAATCGTGTGTACACCTTAAGAAGTGGGTAACCCCTCGAGTATCCCTCATCCCGGATCAGTGGTTTTGTAACAACTGTCAAGAGATCCTTCGTAAAGAAGACATCACGGAGGTACTGTATGTGCCCAGTGAATTACAATTTAACATGTTGTTTGATTTTATTTTAAAGCACTTACATTCTTTTCAAAGTATTGTTTTCGGGAGAGGCCAAACAGTTTATTAAAACGTTGATTTCAGTTGAACTCAAGTGTACAGAGGTAATGATGTTTTTCCCTCTATATTGGCTTTTATTAGAGTGAGATTACAAAATCTAACTGATACGAATGTTTGCAGGCTTTGAATAAGAAAAACATTGAGCCATCCGAGCAGGTAGGTATTTTAATTATTTATATGGTCAGAAGTGTTAGGAAATTGCGCATTATCCTGGTCTTTTTTCCTCTCTGTAGGTAATGGAGAAAGAGGCAAATGTTCACGAACATTGTGAACTGAGTATGAAAACATTGAAGGAAGCGTATGAAGGAAAAGTGAAGAAAACGATAGAAGATTATAATAGCGAACAGAAAACAAAAGAAGAAATACAAGAAGATTTTGAAAAGAAATTGCTGAAATTGAAAGAAAATTATGAGTCTAAAATAAAAATACAGGAAGAAAAGGAAATTAAAAATAAATAGTTGCAAAAAAAAGTATGAGCAAACACTCGAGAAAATGAAAGAAGATAATGAGAAAAAATACAGGACATTAGAGAAGAATATGAGCTTAAAATACAGGTGATTTATGAACTCAATATTTTGTCTTATTAGAGGTGTTTGCACAGTGCCTCTTTTTTCTACTTATTCCCGTCAATAATACATCAAATTAACTTTACAGTCTTTGGAGTCCCTGTGTGTCATAAAGGAAAAAGAAATTAAACAACTAAAACAGCGTATTTTAAACAAAAGGTAAATAGAGGTTCTATGTCACTTGGCTCCCAGTACAAGCAGTGATTCAAATGAATTTAAAATTGAATTTCTTTCTTTACAACAAATTGAGCCTTTCGCAGCAGGGCATTAATTGAATATGACAGATCATTGCTGGAAATAGGTACAATGTGGAAACTTTTGATTCCACAAGAAGACGTTAATCACTGTCTTTACAACTAAAGATTCTACCCAGTCAATTTAATCATTAAAATTAAGTTTTGTTTATTTATTTTATCTCGTCTTTCATTAAAACCCTGTTTTCTACAATTAAAGCCAAGTGTAAGAGTGAGAAAGAAAATTAAAGGAAAAAAGAACAACCAGGTACAAAATAACAAATTTAATTATTCATTTCGTACAAAATTTGTCTCATTTTCTGTTAGAATTTTGTACTCATGGTGTAGTATGAGGCAAAGACAAGTTTCACAATATTAAGTTTTCGGTAATTGGAAAGTGGATAGGGAAAAAGAAGATGTTACATTTTTCGGTTACAATTTCTACCGAGAGGTACATTTGAACTAACACACTGGGTAAGATTTTTAGGTGCACGGCCTCTTTTGTTGGCTGGTCCCATCCAGGAAGGCTGAGCTGGATGCTGGCTGTATGGGTGTTCAACCTGGAAGCTTTTTGGTGGTCTTCCTGTAATCCTGGAGTGCCGACCAGATATTAGCAGGCACCTCCTTCCTGGAGCAGTAGTTTGGACAGGAATTCTACTGCAGTACCTCACGTTCCTTGATATCTTGTGCAGCAGGCTGGGCTTTTGACCAAGGTACCTATTGAATGTAGCCAGGGCATGCTCAAGGGCACTATCAGAGTGGCACTCCTCAAAATACTTATAAACAAATTTGCCGATCAAAGCCCCAAGAGCAGGATTCTTTTTGCTTCTCTCCCCTAAGGAGTTAATGAATTTTTCCATCTTTTCTGCAGATGGAGGGTCCACTTCAGTTTGATCAACTGGCTCCATGTCAGATAAATCACTTAGGGCTTGAGCTTCTGATGACATATCATTATGGGCACCTTCATCATTTATCTCAGCATGAACAGATGGCAAGTCATCATTTATTTCAGCATGTACTTCATCATCATCTGATGAATTGTCTCTTCTTTTTTCACCAGGACTCAACCTCAAACTCTTGAAGAACTCCTCATTTCCCTGCAGACCGGTCATAATGAAATGAAGTGCCAGTTTGGGTTTAGAATCCGTAAAGGGTAAAACCTGTTCACTGGAGAGATTATAAGTTTTGACAACTTTGCAGATATGTTTGCACAGAGCTCCTTCATTACCCATAGGACACGTGCATAGCTCTACTTGACTGTCTACCATGTACTCAGTTCCTCATTTAGAGTTTTTTACAAGATACATGTGTTGGGTAACTTTTTTACAAGACAAGGGTGGATCAAAACGCCGCCGCCGGCTCCTCCATTGACCCTGAGGAGGTACCACCCGTCCGCATCGTGCCCCCAGTCCCGGTGCCCCCTTTGACCACCGTGCTCACAGTGACAACCGTGCCCACTGTGACCACCGTGCCCCTTCTGACCCCTATGACTGTGCTTCCCCCACCTCTCACACCGTTGCTGCCGCTGCCACCTCTAACCGTGGCCGTGCCCGACGAGCCCGTGCCCGGCCTCCCGACCACGCCGTCGTCGTCACCCACGCCGCCGCCGCCACCATCGCCGCCAACACCAACTGCATCTTCATCTTCCGATGCTGACGAGGCCGATGGCACCCCCGCCTTGGTGTCGGGAAAAGCATTTGTGGACCGAGCGGCGCAGAAGCTTTTCAGTGGCGTCTACAAGGCCGTTGAGAAGCAGTTGACACCAGGCCACCGCGCCAGTGATGTTTGGTCCTCCTTCCACGGCTGTCGTTGACGCGGCCTTGTTCGCCAACAAGATATACAAAGAAGTAGGCGTCCCTCAGTGCAAGAAATTCTTCGCGCTGCTCATGACATCGTTCGGCACGTCATCGCTGAGGAACCACGTCAGCAAGTACTGCCGTCTCAAAGGCGACACGGGCGGTGCCTCCGCGATCGTGCCGCAGCCCATGAAGGACCTCTCCATGGACCGATTGGTGGACCGGGTGGCCGGGGATCTGTGCTCCATGAGGTCCACTGTGTCCAAAGGAATGTGCGGGGTAGTGCAGGCTGCCTTGGATGTTGGCGCCGCGCAGACCAAGGAGGGCCGGGCCAACGCCAGGGACCTGCTTCCTGCTACTGTCAATCCAACAGAGACTACCTGCATGTGCGCTGTTGCCAAATCGTTCGTGTGCGGAACCGCACCATGCCGTCTTCGCGACGATATGCGAACCTCGCAAGCGATCACTCTACACCGCTCCGCCCCAACTTGGAGCGTCCAGTGGAAATTCCAAAAACGACAAATAGCCGGAGCCGGGCTGCGGGCACCTTGCGCAAGGACGTAAAATAAGAGCTTCTCTTTCTTTCTCTCTCTCTGTCCCTCTCTCTAAAAAGTGACAAAACCCGGCTACATCACTCCAAAAGTGGCAGGATATGCCTTTGTTTCACGAAGGTCCGGCGCTATTGATAACTGCCGTTTGTAGTCGGGTTTAACGGGTAAGGACCATGCCACGCGTAAATTAAATTTTCAGACTGCGACAAAACCCGGCTACATGTGGCTAAGAGCGGCTTGCTTCACTTTTTTTCTCCGATAGGACTCGCACCCTCCGACTACTGCTGATTGTAGCCGGGGTTACTAGTAAGGGGGTCATTATTTTTCAAATCGACACACGACCCGAAATCGAGGGTGACGGATTTGGTCCGAACCCAACCCAATCGACTTGGTGGGGTCCCAAACAACCCCCCACAAGAGGAAAAAATTTAATTTTTTTTTTTTTTTTGGAAGTTATGGGCGATTGCATTTTTGGGTTTTGACTAATTTCAATTAAACTTACCAAAATTTCCAAACTTTTACCTGAATGGCTATTGGGTACTTGTATCATCTTAAGTTGTTGAATGAGGTTCTACAAACCCACTTCAAGCATAAAAAGCAAAGAAAATAATTTTAAACGCAATTTTAGGTAGAGATTGTAGCTAGATTTTGTTTTTTTTTTTTGATAAAAAGTGAAAATTTCTTTTTTACATGGTGGGAGAATTCCAACGATATTTGGTCCTAAGATTCACTTTAGGTCACCGATAATTAAATGCAAAACATTTTTGATGGCAGTGCGCATCTTCCCTGGAACGGCTTGACATTTCTGATTTTGGGGTTCGGAAAGGTTTCGAAAGTTATGCATGTTGGTTCAGAAGTCACTTTGGAGACTCGAAGGCATACTAAACCCACATTTATTTGAAGTCGACATGAAAATGACTTCTCCTGGGGATATTTCACTTGTGTCCACTGACCCGTCACCATTTGAGTGCTACAAATCACTTTTCACTATGCGAAGTCGAAGAAAAAATTAATCTGGTGGATACATGGTGGCACGATCAATTCAGAGCAAATCAAAATGAGCTTGAATCATCATGCAATATCACACTGATTCAATTTACTGTACATGTACATGACAAGGGTTCACTTAACACAGAAAAAAGACACAAAATGGTATTGAATTAGATGATTGTGTAGAATGGTGCATTGTCTCTTCTGTGTTATTTTTAATTTGACTTTAAGAGTGATCATGCTGCTGTTTGGTTTGTGTTTTTTTTTGTATCTTAGTGTCAACAAGGATGAGAAATTTACCACCAAACTAGAGTTGTTTGTCTCCTTAAATTAATTTCTCATACTTGTTGTTGCTTCCTGTCAATGCCAATCTGAATATGGTCATGTTCACATTTGAAATGCTCTCTTGAACAACTCTTTCTCTTCATGTTCAAATTTGTACTGTGGCAGAGCCTGTGTACCTTAAGCGTAAGTTTTGCTATGGATTTTGTTGCTTTGGAGTTTAATGTGTGCTGGCATGATAGAAGTTGCCCTTTTTTGTTTCCAGGATGTGTTCCTTGGATGGACACCTTGGTTCATGTAGTGATGCTCCATAGTTGAAGAGGGATTACTTTAGCCATGAGGAATGGTACCTTCTGAAAGTAAGATCACACATTCAGGTTTTAATCAATGTTTGTGAGAACCATAGAAAGAAGTTTCTGGTTTTTTATGAAGCAGCCGAAAAAAAGTGTTGTGATCCATACCGTCCGAAGCGGCATTCAAAGCAAGTAGATGGCACTAGACCCATAACATTGAACATGCACATGAAAAGCAAACCATGTCAACTGTTTAATACCTTGGTGCCTGGCAAAAAACTATGCAAGAAATGTTTTTATGATAGATCAGCTGAATTGGTGAATATATCCACTGATTCATCTCCTGCCGCATCTCAAGAAAGGTTCCAATCTTCAGGAGACCTAGCACAGATGATCATTGAAGAAGCAAGTTCGATTGAAAATGTGATCGGTGTACCTTCCATAGAGCAACATGCTGGATCAAGTAAAACATTTGACAAATCTATTGATCTGTTTGCTGATGAGGAAGGGGATAAACAAGGTGGTTTTTTGTTTTGTTTTGTTTTTTAAATCTTACTTTTAATGAAACTTAACTTCATTTCTGATATTTTATGTTAGCAGATCAGGAAGTTGTGTCAGAAGATATACGTGAACCTTACACTTATTTAGGAGGAGAGACACACACTAGTACTGAGGTTGCAGAGACAACCCGAAGTTCAGAAACAAGCACAATTCAAGAAGAGTTACGTAAATTGTGTGCATCACTAGAGGGACCTCAGGAGTCATCAAACCAGCAGCAAATGTCAACCAGATATCCCTCAAGACTCAGTAAGTTGAAAACAAATCTTTATTTATTAATTAATTTGAAAAATCTGGTAAAAACTAAATTTGAAATATTTTTTTTGCAGAAGAAGTCATAAATTACAGTGATAAAAACCTTTCCAATATAAATTTAAGTGGAGAAACATCCTCTGAAACTGAAGGTGACAGTCAAAGTCCAGGCTACAGGCTCAGTCACAGTCAGGATGCCGTAAACACAGTAAACAAATCTCTGGCATGCATACAAGAGTCCCCTGTGTCAAAGAGACTGCTGTCAGCCAGAGAAAACTATGGATCTAGTAAGTTAAGAAGAATAGACTCAAAATTTCAGTCATTATTAGTAGAAGGAGGGGCTAGTTCTGAATCATTCATTTCAGAGGAGAGGCAGTTTCAAACTAAAATTATTGAATCTCTGAAAGAAAAGTTTGCTGTTTCTAAAAAGGTAAAAGGTAAACAAATTATGGTGCTGTCCATAGCCCTGGTTGCCATGTGACAGAGAAAAGTGCTAGATATATTTGGTCCTCTTGGAGCGACTGCCTACATGATAAGGAAAACTGCAGAGTTAATGCAAACTCAAAAAATTCTCCCCACTGCTATGCCAAAGAAAGGTCATTCTCTCCCTGAATCAACTGTGAAAGCAATTAAATTATTTTATGAGGATGATGAACATGCCAGCAGGCTGATGCCGGGAAAGAAAGACTTTGTAAGTGTTTTAGAAAATGGTGTAAGAATTCATAAGCAGAAGAGACTCATTCTTTGTAACTTAAAAGAGTTACATGAATTATTTGAAAAACACACAGGAATTCATGTATCATTTTCAACATTTGCAAAACTCAGACCAAAGCACTGTGTTCTAGCCGGGGCCTCAGGCACACATTCAGTGTGTGTGTGTGCAAATATCACCAAAACTTTAAACTCATGCATGAAGCCTCTGATATGAAACAATGTGATCCAGAGTTTGGCACATATAAGGATGTAATGAATTCAGTATTGTGTGACCCACCAACTAAAGAGTGCTATCTGAAGGCATGCTGCCCCAAGTGTCCTGGATTTCAGAAGTTGGAATCGAAGATGCTAGAGTACTTCGATGCAAATTTTATTGAAACTATTACGTATGATCAATGGGCCTCAACTGATCGCTGCAACCTTGATACTCTGACAAAGAAATGTGATGATTTTGTGACAGCTTACATTGACAAGTTACGTGTTCTACTGCCTCACCATTATATTTCTAAGGAACAAGCTGCTTATTTGAGAAAAGCAAAAGAAGAATTGAAAGACGGTGAAGTTATAACCATATGTGATTTTGCAGAGAACTACACTTGTATTATCCAAGACTCTATCCAAAGCTATTATTGGAAGCAGGACCAAGTCACACTTCATCCCTTTTGTTCCTATTACAAAGAAAATAATGAGTTGAAACAAGTATCTTTCACAATAGTTTCTGAATATATGAAGCATGACATTACTGCTGTTCACACCTTCCAGAAGAAACTTGTTGAATTTTTAAAAACAAAGGTGCCAAATCTAAAGCTTGTCAAATATTTTTCTGATGGAGCGGCACAACAGTATAAAAATAAATTCAACATTATCAAGCTAAGCTACCATGAAGAGGACTTTCAAGTGAAGGGTGAGTGGCACTGCTTTGGTACATCCCACGGAAAGGGCCCCTGTGGCGGTCAAGCTGGTGCCCTCAAACGGGAAGCAACCAAGTCAAGCCTGCAGGGTGAGCTCATCCGCAACCCAAGGGAGTTTTATATGTGGGCAAAGAAACGCCAGGACCTGCATGAAAAAACTGCAGTATGCTTTGTCACATCACAGGAAGTGCTTGAATCACAAGCTAAGCTTCAGCCAAGATTTGACAGGGCTCTTGACATCAATGAGATACGCTCTTCTTATGCTTTTATCCCAATCGGTCCCAGTGAAGTTTGCACCAAAAGGATATCACCAGCAGGCACTGGAACTTTGACACCTGTGGAGTTAGTGAGAAGAAAGCCCTCAATTCAGAATTTAGTCCCTGGCCAGCATATTACAGTGGTTTATGGAAATTCTTGGAAACCAGCTGTGATTTCTCTTGTTGATCATCAGTCTGAAGAAGTTCTAGCCATGCTTCTGGAGAAAAATGGTTTAGTCTCCCATCAATTTGAACCACCTGAGGATTCAGAGTGTGTACCTTTCAAGCTTGATGAAGTGTTAACTCTTTTGCATTTTAATTCAGAAGAAGGATCCTACATTGTATCTAAGAATGATATAATAAGAGCAAAGTGGCAATTGAAATCTTACAAGAAAAATGTAGGTGAAAAAGTAGCACTCCAGCCTCGAGTACCAATAGAATCAGGGCGAAAAACATTTAAGTGGAGTGACTTCACCCCAGGCCAGTATGTTACGGTCCAGTTTGAAGAATCTTGGATTTTTGGTCAGATCGTGTCCCTTGATGATGACTGCAGGGAACTCCTTATTGCCTGCTCAGTCAAAACAAGGTCTCAATACAAATACAAAATTACTGAAGAAGCTGAGCAGTGCCCTTTCCAACTTAGAGAGGTTCTATCTATTGTAAATCCAAAGATAGAGAATAATGTTTACATTCTGTCCAAAAATAATCTGAAAGTGGTTCACCAGCAACTCCTTACTATCACCCAAGATGAGGTATTTATCGACAGCTTTTATTAAAAATAAATAAATAAAAAATTTCACTTAATTAATACTTTTTCTTTTTTTTTTCTTTTTTTTTAAAAAATTTAAGGATGATGATTGAGACTCAAAGTTCCTGCCTGTGGTAAGTTCCCATGCAACAAAATTTGTGGTAAAATATATTTAGCCACCAACTAGTTTATAATAGTATCACTCCTTTACAGATTTCTTCCTGCCATTCAAGAGGACCAAAGACTGCTTCTGTGTCCCACTAAGATAAGTCTTATCTAATATTTATGTTATATATCTCACTCTTACAATAATGATTATGCAAACATTATTTTTTTCAAATATAAGAGTAAAAACTGAAGACCAAAACATTTTTCCCCCTTTGCCGGCAATAAAGGTCATGTGACTAAACTTAAAGGCCGTCAAATTACAACTGCATTCTCAAGAGCACTCTTCTTAGGTAGTGGGCCTCAAACACGATGCAATGAAAGCTCATTTTGATTTGCTCTGACTTGATCGTACCAAACACAAACCATACAGCAGCCAAATTAAAAATAACACAGAAGAGACAATGCACCATTCTACACAATCATCTAATTCAATACCATTTTGTGTCTTTTTTCTGTGTTAAGTGAACCCTTGTCATGTACATGTACAGTAAATTGAATCAGTGTGATATTGCATGATGATTCAAGCTCATTTTGATTTGCTCTGAATTGATCGTACCACCATGTATCCACCAGATTAATTTTTTCTTCGACTTCGCATAGTGAAAAGTGATTTGTAGCACTCAAATGGTGACGGGTCAGTGGACACAAGTGAAATATCCCCAGGAGAAGTCATTTTCATGTCGACTTCAAATAAATGTGGGTTTAGTATGCCTTCGAGTCTCCAAAGTGACTTCTGAACCAACATGCATAACTTTCGAAACCTTTCCGAACCCCAAAATCAGAAATGTCAAGCCGTTCCAGGGAAGATGTGCATTGCCATCAAAAATGTTTTGCATTTAATTATCGGTGACCTAAAGTGAATCTTAGGACCAAATATCGTTGGAATTCTCCCACCATGTAAAAAAGAAATTTTCACTTTTTATCAAAAAAAAAACAAAATCTAGCTACAATCTCTACCTAAAATTGCGTTTAAAATTATTTTCTTTGCTTTTTATGCTTGAAGTGGGTTTGTAGAACCTCATTCAACAACTTAAGATGATACAAGTACCCAATAGCCATTCAGGTAAAAGTTTGGAAATTTTGGTAAGTTTAATTGAAATTAGTCAAAACCCAAAAATGCAATCGCCCATAACTTCCAAAAAAAAAATTTTTTAATTTTTTCCTCTTGTGGGGGGTTGTTTGGGACCCCAACAAGTCGATTGGGTTGGGTTCGGACCAAATCCGTCACCCTCGATTTCGGGTCGTGTGTCGATTTGAAAAATAATGACCCAAGGGCATTCCCCGAGAAGAGGTAAAGGGACGAGCCTTCACACAGCGACAAAACCCGGCTACGTGTGACCTAGACTGCTTGCTTGACTTTTTTTGCCCGATAGGTTTCGCGCACTTCGACTACTGCCGATTGTAGCCGGGTTTGCCAGAAAGGGCATTCCCTAAGAAGAGCTAATGGGCACTTGTGGGCAAGGCATGCCAACATATCGTAACGGGTAACGTACTGTGTTTGTTGAGATATCCAATTTTCCTTTAATGGCTGACAGGTCCTTGTGGCACGTTTTGAACCCACAAAGTTTGAAACGGGGCCACGACTAAATCGTGTATATTGGTTAACGTTTGAGTGGAGTTACTCTGAAGTAGAAATTAAAAGCATCGGCACCAGTCTCTTGGTCTTTGCATCTACAATTGGAAAAATGATATTCCGTTCCGAAGCTACAACCAACACCGTTTCGTGGAGAGGAAATGGAAAGCACCTGTGAGAATACTTCAGTTTTAATAGAGAAGATTTGGTGATTTGATGCACTTTTTCAAAGCAATAACTTATCCCGTAAGAGTCAAATCCAGCATTCTGTAATGGCGGACGAAGAATTGGGTATTGGCTCAGCCCCGGAGCTTGCTTCCGCCTAGTACTATTTGCTTTGGTTCAATTTTAAACCTTTTGAGTACCATACAAATAAGTATGCGCAGGTTGTTAGCAGTTGCAGCATCCAAAAGCTCTTCGACTGCCAGTGTACGCACGACCACCTTGCCCTTGTGGGCAAATTGGATGTTGATACCCACAAAGTATCGGTGGCCTTTAGTGCAACCGTCCACCTTTAGGGACACCATCTTTCCTTCGACCTCCTTCGTTCTGTCTAGCCATATCAGAAAATTGACCTTTCTTGAAAGGAATGGTCCTTGAGGAAATGGTGACCCTGGGGAAACAAAAATCGAACGTAAGCGCTAACATAAATACAAGAGGTACGAAAAAAAAAAAGGCTACGCGGAGCCGGGCTATCGCTTACCTATCGGCGGCTGACATAGCGTCCACCATGGGACTAATGATGTCCTGAAATGCTGGGTAGTCCAGGACACGGAATGACAGGCCACTTTCAGTCACCAGCCGCAGACAGTGAAGCTGCAATGCCGGTGCCGACATTCACAGATTTCAAAGTGGAGACACACAACCTCGGCCTCTTCGCGGCCGCGGCGCCGCCGTCGCCGCCAACCCTCTTTCGATTTTCGGCATCAGTTGTGGAGTACACCTTTGGGTGGTGCACCTGCAGGTGTTTCATTAGGTCGGCAGCATGACGTTTCTGCAAATGAAAAAGCGAGCTATAGCATAGCCATATCATTTCAACAAACCACATCCAAAACGCGTAGACCTGGCCTAGCAACCGCCATGCACTAGTTGGCGTGCTCGTTGCACGCGGCGTGGCCTCGGACACGGCAATGTTGTAGGCGGCGGACACGCCATCTGTGAACCCCATTTCAGCGGGGGTGACTTTACCACGGGATAAAACCACTCCCCATGGCAGACCCCGACTTGGGGGTGGTTTCATCCCGTGGTAAAGTCACCCCCGTCGGCTTTGTGGGGAGTGGTTTTATCCCGTGATAGAGCCAACCCCCTAGCTGGCTTTGGGGGGTTTATCTATCATGGAACAAAACCACCGGGGGGTGGTTTCGTCACATGATAAAGTGACTCCCCATCTTGAGGGGGGTTATTTTATCCCGTGACTAAACCACCCCTCATAGTTTGCACATTTGACGGACTTTGACAGCACTAATCAACATCTACCTGCGAATAAGACGTAGTGGACTGCAGATAGTGACCTGCCGGTCTGAGAATAACCTGTTAGGGGGGGTGCTTTTGTCACGAGATAAAACCACCCCCTCTCTTTCTCGGGTAGGTGCCAGGGGGTGCTTTCATCACGGAAAGAAACCACTCTCCTACCTCAGATACTAAGTGCGGGGTGCTTTCAACACGCGATTAAACCATCCCCATCATGAGGCAGGCGGCGAGGGGGGTGCTTTTACCACGGTACAAAACCACCCCTCTCTCTCTCAGAGAGCCGGCAGGGGGGTGCTTTTACCACGGGATCAAAATGAAAACAATCCTTTTGTTTTGAAACACATAAAGCAGGACGTGCTTGAACTTTTGATCTTATCTTATTACAGGCGGAACAAGTTTTTATTTACATTCCATGACATTCAGTCTGAGCTTATAAGCATTGTACATTGAAAGTTTTGACTGTCAATATGATAAAAACAATTCACTGAGCTCAGCGGCGAACAAAAATGAGACATCTAAAGAACAATTTACTTTTATTTCTTAATTTATAGTAAACGATGGCAACACAGACGTTGACTAGATTGATCAAGTAATACTTAATGAAAACATGACATGCACAACCTCTTTTTCATTTACGTTTATAAAAAACAAAGTAAAAATCTTCTCCGATTCCTCTTCTATTTGTTGTCAGACAAATCTAAAAAAAATAAAATACAAAGTTGATTATAAAGCATTAAGTTTTGTATAGGCGGCGGTATTTGGTTGGTAATTACCGAAGAATCGTTGAAGATGTGTCTTCCTGCTGGAGTTAATGCGGACGCTACGTAGTGGCCAGCCCTTGTGCCCCCTTGATGAGTCACTGTTCCAGCCACGTAGTAATCATGCCTGCCCTTATATAGTGAGTCCTTGTGCAACAATTCTTTCAAATTAAGGCACACTTCCGCGCCTACTTTGTTTCCTAACTTCATGTCATCTTCAGAAAATCTGAAAAACTTTCGAGGTAAAAATAAAGGTTCATTTAAAACATTGTGAAGGTGTACTTACAAAGTACTGACCTCATCAGAAACACAACAAGAACATGAGGTAATGATTCAAACTTGGTGCATTTAGTTGCAGTTCCAACACTAAGGCAGCTCGGACACTTGTAACCGGTGACTTCAATTTTGTTTGTGTTATGCTTAAGACCCTCTAGGACTGTTTTAGCATGAAGCACGTCAATGCTGTGCTGAAGTCCTTGGCTAAAGGATTGTGACACCTTCTTGCATTTTTCACATACAGCTGTTGGATAAAATTCAAATGATGTTTAAATTAGACACTATTGTGACAAGAACCGTTTAAAATAAACAAATATTAGTAGTAAAATTATGAAGTATTATGGTATTGCTATCAAAAGTTTGAAGGTGGGGCAATGCACGCGATTTCTGATTTGTAATTGTCTTTCATTCTACTTACTCTCCGTGACTAAGTAGGACCCAAATATTACGTCTACTGGAGTAGTTTCTAAGCTGCGCATGTCAAGTCTGTAAAGAACAATTATTTTTATGTGGCTTTAATGAATGTTAACTTCAAAAGTTATGTTCAGTAACTAACTTCTTTTCAGCCCTGTGAAGAAATTCCCTCCTGAGATGCATCAGCAGAAGTGTCAGAAATTCTTGCGCATCTTGCTGCGTGCCTAGGGATTTAAAATTTCCGGAAACTTTCAATCTTGCAGAAAAAAAACCGAAAAAAGACGGTTTTTTTTTCGGAAAAATGGGGAAAAATTGGAAAAATTAAAAAAAAAATCTATTTTTTTGTGTTTTTTGCATATAGAGCGCGTAAAAAGTGCATGTGTAGAGGAAAAAGCGAAAGATAAGACATATTTTGCAGTAGTTTTATTGAAAAGTAAAGGCAAGGAACACATACCAATCAGTCAAATCAAATAATAGTAAAACTAACTTAAATCGAATCAATAAACAAATCACTAGACATGTCCAGGTACAAAGTCAAGGGAATAAGGCAAGTCTTTACAGACGTCTGCGCAAGGTACGGGGTGTGTGGGCAACTGTGGCCTGGCCCTGACGGCCTCCCCCGGCGGCAGCGGCAGCGGTAGCCCTTGTGGAGCGGGCGCAGTCATTAGAAATACGATTTGGAAATGCGTTACCAAACACACCCGTCGATCCATGCGAGCCTGTGCACTGAATCGCCGCGCTTCGACGTGACGGTAGGAACGCGCGTGCGCCTCCATTGCGAGAAGGCTGTGACCGGATCTCGCCAACCCCGCCAAAACACTGCAGCTCTTGAACGAACGGTGTCTCAAAAGCAAAATAGAAGACTCTTTTGCATTTCCCAGCTCCCCCTAGTCCTAGAGAGGACAAGGCATGCCACTCTTGTGGTATATAACTCATTTTAGCCCGTAAAACCCGTAAATCAGTATACATTGGTAAAATTATGGCTTATTTGTAAAAAAATTTAATTTTTCCAATTTTTCCGGGGTTTGGGAAAAAACCCGAAAAAAAAACCGGTTTTTTTCCAATCTTTCCGTGGTTTTTTTTTTCCGACCTTGAAATCCCTATGCGTGCCCACTTTATACTGTTTCCAAAACACTGAAAAAAAGCTTTTAAATTAAATGAATTGTTTAAAGTAACTACAAATATAATTACGAAATAGGTCTTACATTTTAAGCAGCTCACAAACTTTTCAGGATTGATTACAGTGCGCGACCTGCTTTCCTGTAATGTGTGTGCCAAAGTACAGGTGACACACTGAGTTTCGTTCCACTGCCTTCTGTGTTTTGTGCCATGCAGCAGCCACGACGCAAACGAAGGGCAGTGAAACAAAACCTGTTTCAACATTTAAAAAATTATTATTTTGGTTGTTTATTTTGATACTTAAAAAAAAAAAAAAACTATGTCAATGGTACCTGTAGGCATGCATTAAGAAAACATGTGGTCCCTAAATTTTCCATCCCTGCGCCTGTCTTTTTAACAAAAACTTCAGGTGGTGCAGTGTACAGCACAACTTTTGGCTCATGAATGTCTTCCCTGCAGTATTTTTCCTGGGTAGAAAAAACTATTGCTAGCGAAACAATTTACAATGGGTTTACAATTTCTTTAGTTCAAGTTCATACCTGCAAGAAATCTTCAGGCAACAATTTGCATGCAACCAATTCATATGGCATCTGCCAACGCATCCTACTGATACCGCTTGAAGGTTCCCGGCAGGACCTTTCTTGGGCCAAGCGCCTTGCATAGAAGCAAATGAATACACCGCAATCTCGGAAATTCTCTTGGTTTTCAACCTCTGCAAAGACAGTCTTGAATTTGGGGAAAACTCCACCGACTCTATTCGCGTATTCAGCCTCAAGAAAATTCAAAAGAGCCTAGAAAAACGACATCAAAACATGACTTTTGCGCAATCACAGGCATTGTTTAAAAATGCTTTTATTTGTTTTCATACAGTAATGTGTGCGCTGGTATTGGTGGGTGTTTTGCCAGTCAAATTGTCGAAGTAGGTTAAAACGCGTTTATCCACATCAATCTCACAAAGTGTCCAGTGAAAATTAGACTTGTTATGAATGGGCACAAGCAGGATGTTAAAATCAAAAATGTTAACCTAGAAAGGTAAGAACACAAACATGTAATGAGCAGGAAAAAACAGCAATTCATCGCGTGCAACTTACCTTTTTGACCCAGTTCAAGGCAGTTCTCAAATCTGACATTATTTTCGGCATCATATAGGTTTCAAAGCAATGCACCTTTTTGCCCTTTTAGGTCTTATTAGGAATCAATGTTAAATAGGCATTAATGATCTATAGAAAAAATGTTACATTAGATTTGAATCTGCAGAAAAATGTTATTTAACGTGTGTTTTTATATACAAACCGTGTCATTTAACCATCCTTCGCCTCGGACTTTTTTCAAATCTGATGCTGGAAGATCAAATGATTTGATTCTAACAATTATCGATTCGTCAGGGATATTAAGAAACTTTTCAAGTTCCTGCAAAAAAGAGACAACGTTTACTCCGCCACATAACCGCATATGTTTCATAAATGCTGTTAAAGTTTACCTCCTGCGTAATTTCCTTAGGTTTTTGCAGAAAAGGTTGTCTCACATCCTGGGGATCACTCTCTCCATCTGAGATCACAATGTGTTCTGACTTCACACTGTCTTGTTCTGAAAAAAAAAGGGATATCATTATTATAAAAAATAAAAAGAAAAACATGTTTTGCTCTCAAAACGTGCAACACGGATCCGCACCTACCCCGGTGGACAAGCAGCGCCCCTAAAGCGCACTAGAAGCAGTATTCACAGGCCACCCGAAATTTGCGCTGGCGGCTGGCACATTTTTCGCAGCAGCCTTCTATAACTCTCCGCACCGTCTGGAAAAGTGAATCGGAATGTGTGTCTGCGCTTTATTGCGTTAGTACACTTGAAAAGAATGCATCAATGCGTCTTACAAAAGCAATAATTCGATACCTCCTAGCAATAGGCACGTACTTCGGGCACGCTTCTCAAAACTCACGTACTTTCGGCAGCTTGTGCAACAAACACGCAGTTTCACGATTTCTGGTCAAAAAGCACGCAGTTTTCGCATTTTCCTCCTAGCGGGTACAAAAATGCATTCTGGGTAAGTTTTATGGTTGGGCAAGTAAAATGCACTCAGTAAGTAACCATTGATAAGCTCAAAACCGTTTCAGGAACGATCTCCCATTAAATATAGGCCATCCCTTGACCTTCAAACCTTCATTAATATTTGATGGAGGATCACTCCTGGAACCGTTTCCAGGTTATCAATGGTGACTTAGATCAGGTACCTCACTCGCCCAACCAAAAAAACTACCCAGAATGCATTTTCGTACCCGCTAGGACGTAAATGTGGAAACTGCGTGCTTTTTGACTAAAAATCGTGGAACTGCGTGTTTGTTGCACAAGCTGCCGAAAGTACGTGAGTTTTGAGAAGCGTGCCCGAAGTACGTGCCTATTGCTAGGAGGTATCGAATTCATCATGAATTAACCAAACAAAAAGGTAATTGAGGCGGGTAATTAATGGTGTGCAAAGTGAGTGAATGAGTGTATGACGCCGTTTGGTAGTCTAATGTGTAATAATACTGTGGGAGGTTAAGGCTCACACAGTTCACACATTTATGTATTATTTTCAATTTTCTAAATTATTTCATTACTATTATTATTATTTGCTAAATTATTGTATTTAACCTTGTTTACATTTTCTGTTTTTAATTTTTGTCAGAAGTCTTTTTTCTTACATTTCACAAATTTGTGATCGCTTGTGACATTTGAATTTATTTTCAGTCAACCTAGTCAACTTTACACAATGCCAAACAGGAAAGGGCCCGGAGAGGCACTTCACCCTGATTATTTAAGGCAGCTTGCGGCCAGGCAAGTGCAGGCTGAGTTCCAGAATTTCCAACTGCCTAACCTTGAGGAACAGCAAGTAGAACAACAAGTTGAACAGCCCGAACAGCCTGAACATGAACAGCCAGCAGATCAGCAAGCTGAACAGCCAGAACATCCTGAACATGTACAGCAAGCAGACCAGCCTGAATGGCCTGCTGATGATGACCACCCAGATTCTTCTTCTTCCGCTCCTTCAGATTTTTCAGTTGATCTCGATGAAGAGGAGCATCAGGATCAGGAAGACGATGAAGCAGTTGAAGAGGATGAAGAAGATGTAGAAGATCCTTTAAATAATGCACTTCGTAAGTGGGCATCATCTTTTAATGTGACTCATGCAGCTGTTGATGGATTAATCAAGATACTTCATCCCCTGCATCCTAATATACCAAAGTATGCGAAAAAGTTGTTACAAACACCTCGAAAAACTGTACTTGATAATCTTGCTAATGGGCAGTATTGTCACCGTGGTCTCAGCCATGCCATAATTTACAGAGCGGAGAAAGGCATTAAGGCCAATGTTCAGGCTATTAATTTAGATGTCTTTGTGGATGCGGCTAAAATGTATGGTAAAGTGAGTCACAAACTTACACCAATTCTGATTCGTTCCTTGAATTTTGTGGACAGACGACCTTACGTTGTGGGCCTGTTTTATGGCAGGGGAGACCCACGGCCTCTTGAAGGTTTTCTAGCCAAATTCATCGAAGAAGCCCAGCAGCTACAAGACACCGGGATTGAGCTGCATGGACAGCACTACCCAGTTATTATACAACGCTATTTAGCTGATGCTCCTGGCCGAGCTTATCTGAAGTGCATTGCTGGTCATACATCTAGACATGGATGTGAGCGCTGTGATCAAGTTGGTGGATTTTTAGGTCATCAACTTTATAATACTGCTGTTGGCCAGCCACGGACTGACCAATCTTTCCTGGAAATGCGAAATGCATTGCATCACCAAGGTGAGAGTCCTCTTCGGCATCTGAACGCAGCTTTCATCTCACAATTTCCCTTGGATCCGATGCATTTAATAGACCTTGGCGTCTTTCGGCGTTTCATGAAATATGCAATGTTTGAAGCACCCCTCAATGCACGCATGACAGCAGAGCAAATTAACACTCTTGAAAATCTATTTACAGCTTGTGTTAATTTTACACCCTGTGAGTTTACTCGAAAGGCAGTTCTGGCGGATTTCGGCATCTGGAAAAGTGCTGTTTTCAGGATGGATCTGCTTTACTTGGGCCCTGTTCTGTTTGCACTTACAATGAAAGATGAAGTGTTCAAACTGTATCTTCTCTTGCATCATGCAATTTATATTATCCACAGTGTGAAATTGGCAAGGATCCTTCTTCCGAGAGCTAAACAGTGCATGGAACTTTTTGTCCCATATAGTGCACAGTTATTTTCAGTCAAATTTGTTGTCTATAATGTTCATGCTGCTCTGCATTTATCTGATGATGTTGAACGACATGGAAAATTATCATCATTTGCAGTTTATGACTTTGAAGGAATGCTGGGGATGATGAAAGGCCTCGTTAGATTGTCAAAAAAACCAATGCAGCAGCTGCATCGTAGGCTGAAAGAGAGAGAGAAGGCAGGTGTTGACAACCAACAAGAAAAGCAGCTTGGACCTAGGAATAACCATTTGAATGGACCATTGCCTCCCAATGTGCAAGCTGAAGCTCAGTTTTCAAGATACAATCAAGAAGAATTTTCTGTAACCACCAGTTTGCCTGATAACTGTGTTGGTCTGTCTGATGGGAAATATGGTCTTGTTCAAAATGTCTTCTCAAACATGGATGGAATTTTTATAGTAGTAAGATTATTCAACAGAACTGCTGACATCTATGATTGCCCCTTTCCTTCCCAAGAAATTGGAGCTTGTGTGGTGTCATCTCTTGACTTTACTCTGACTGTATATGACCACAGCCGAACTGACTTAACACCCTCGTGTGGTTGTGTGTGTGTTCCTAGTTCCAGCCGCAGCCCTAGGCTAGCCTCTGTGCGGAAAAGGTGTCGTCTGCTCCCGCCGGCTTCGCAGACCAGCCGGCCGGTAGCGCCTAGCAGACGACGACGACGCTGCCTGCGCGCCGCTGCAGCGCGCCGCGCGGCAGACCGCCCGAGAGGTAGGCAGCCCTCCACACGCCTCCCTGTGGAGGGTGGCCTACGTCGCGCGCGCAATGACTAATTACTAACGCCTCATTATCTCGGAAACAGTGCATTTGCGCCCGCTACTTCAAAGGGTGAAAAATGATCCCCTTGGCCTACGGAATCAGCCCCCTGCTTTTGTTCGAAGTATTGGGAATCACCCTGTATACGACCTCAACGCAATATTATAGTAAAAAGTCTTAGCTTTCCAATGCCGTGTCGGAAAATGCTCTACGACCCTTAGTTTGAGAGATACAGCCGCTAAACGAATAACACATCAGTCAAAATAACAGTATAAATCATGTTTTTAGCCCGCCTTTCTATGTAAAAAATAGGGGATGGCATATGCATTTGCCTTTGTGTCTATGTGTTGTTGGCGTCTGTGCACAAGGAAGCAGTTGAGCTTGAGTAACCAGATTTGGAGGGTACTTAAGGAGTGCCGTCCGGACAAACAATCCGGTGGGGCAAATCCTGTCAGAGCCGCAGAAAGGCTGCTGCATGGAATCGGGGCGACGAGAAGAGTTGATTGGACCTGGTCTGAACACAATCGGCCGCTCTCATGTATTGACCAGATCAGGATCAGAAGGGGTCGACCGACTAAAAAAATTTTGGCTGCGCGATTGGCGAAGCCAGTTAAACCACTAGGGTTGGAAGGCGTTGTCTTTCTGTGTCAGCACTATTCCTCCTGAACGGCTCGGCCGATCTGACTGAGATTTTGCAGGGTTATTAGGTATGTCCTTGGCTCGCCACACGCTAAAAATGCCATTCAGTCAAAAACGTAAAACAATGAAAAAAAAACGGCAGAAAAATGCTACTTTTTAGTCACTTTACACGTTATAGGAAGTTATACATCACTTCGTAGGTTTTTGAAGATGCTGATGACGAAAATGAAATCCGTTTAGACCTTTTAGACCACTTAGAACCGGGGGTCTGGGGAACCCGAGACATAGCCTGCGATTGGGCCATGCGACGTCTGATGTGACGCAAGAGCAGAAGGCCCGAGGAGAAGCCGCTGGCAGGCCAAGCTGGTCCTGCCCCCTGTCGAACCATGTTGCCCGCGCAGCAAAGTGGAGCTGGCAACTCGGTTCGGCGAAAAGGCGGGCCTTAGCTTGTTTTGTTCATTACAGTTAGTTCTAGAGTATCAGGGTATATCTGCTTTGGCTTAATGATTGAAACATTTCTAAATGTTTAAATTTCTTCTTGGAAACTTACATAAGATGTTTTCCCAGAAGAAAATCTTCATGTTGAATTAGTTGAAATGCCATTTATGATAAACAAACGTTTTGAATCATAACAACCTTTGTCATTTTCTCTTTTGATTGCGAAGTAGCAGAAATACTCTCCAAACAGTTATTTTGAATAATGCAGTACTCAAATTGTGCCTTTGTCTTGTTCTTCGGCTTTTTTCCTGCGTTTCAAAGTGGCAATAAGGCTCTTGTATTTTTTTTGTTTTTTTTTTATCGCGCCATACTCGGCCATACTTCAGTTTGTCGTCTAGGACATTGTGCGCGCATTGCGCTTTACAGTGGCGCGGCATATCTGTCAAAACAAATTCAACGTCCCCAGTCCTTTCAGGTGCTTGCTGGTCATGTTTTGCTACCAGCAGGGGCTCGGTCACGGTCACACCCTTTGGGCAGCTGTTTGGGTTGATTTGCTTCAAGACGTTTGTTCATCTTAAAAGGCATTTCAATTGATTCAACATGAAGATTTTCTTGTAGGAAAACATCTACTGCAAGCGTCCGAATTGAAATTTGAACATTTAGTGATATTTCAATCATTTACCCAAAGCCAATGTACCCTAATACCCTAGAACTGTAATTAACAAAAAAAAAACATGATTTTTACTGCAATTTTGAGTGACATGTCATTCGTTTAGAGCTTGTATCTCTCAAACGAAGGGTCGTAGAGCATTTTCCGACACGGCATTGGAAAGCTGAGACTTTAAACTATAACACTGCGTTGAGGTCATATATTTCTTTGCAGCCATAGATCGGGTAAAAAATTCCAAACTTGTAAAAAGTGAATAAAACGCACTTTTTAAACGGAAACAACGCTACCAATTTGCCCAGAGAGGTCCGATCGGACCTCACGAGGTCTCGTTAGACTCGCCCTACTTAGTAGAAAGAGAAACAATCGAGTCCGGGGTGCTCAGTCTCGTCCCGGTTCCTCTGGAACTCAGAACGCACTCATAAACGGATTTCAGCAAAATAGGGTCAAAACTGGACATTTGAAAAACATTGGCGACCCCTAAATATTATTTGACCGGTCTCAGTTTTATTGTAGGCTCATCAAATAGATAAAAGAACAATTTTCCGCTTGCGCCGGTATGAATTTCGAAAAATCGTGTTTTTCAATACCCCTTAGTACTTAAATATCATCTAATATGCTTAAGGTTCACATTCCATTAGAGGCAGAAGTTTGCTCCCTAAAATAATTGTCACTTATCAGTTATTATTTATGACCCAACTGAGCAACTTTAACTGTTGAGGTTCCCTCTATTAACTGTTATAGTACCATTATTTCACTGGTCATTTGACAAAGTGGCGTAAGTCCATCAGGAGCCAGATTCTTTCTTCGTAAAAATGTTTTGGTGCAGCTACTAATCAGGAAAGCCTTCAGAATTATTGCAGAGTTTGTTCCATATGTACATCTGGTCACTGTGCTTGGTGTAGGTACGGTCCCGATTATAAGTCTACAAATTTACCTTATAGCAAATGCCTTTGAAAGAAAATTTAGTTTTACTATAATTGCTTTAAAGGCATGTGTTATAAGGTAAATTTGTTGACATAATTGGGACTATACCTATACCAAGCACAGTGACCAGATGTACATATGGAACCAACTCTGCAATGTTTCTGAACGATTTCCTGATTAGTAGCTGCACCAAAACATTTTCACGAAGAATGAATCTGGCTCCTAGTGGACTTACGCCACTTTGTCAAATGACCAGTGATTTATGTCTTATGTTTTCTTTTTTATCCTTTTTAAGACACTTCTGATGAAGAAGCTGTGGATGACCCAGCTGTCCTCGTCATGGGGAACTCCTAAAACTGTGGATCATTATATCTTCCTGGGCAGCACGATGTAAGTTGAATTACATTTCTACGCACAAGCACTTGTAGATCTGTTTACAGTTATTTTGTTTTGTGTGTGTGTATTTGAAAGTCCCTAAGCTATTCTTAGGAAATAGTTAATAAGTGAGCAGGTCAATATGTTTTTCATGCATGTTATTGAGGACACACCCATATTTTGGGAAATCAGTGTCATTCATATAATGTGTGAAGTTAATGTGTTATTCTTTGTACCAGGTGGGTCACGGACTCCGTGAGAAATGGTTACTATGCAACCCGCTTGGAGCCCTGCATCCGGGCTTGCCTATGCGGCAGTGAGCGGGCGCACGGCAGGGCTAGGGTGGCCGCCCGTCAAGTCCCGTTACGTTCAACTCGAGCAGTCGGACCGCGGACACCACGCGGCCTCCGCGGCCGTCGCGACGCCCCGCGCGGACACCGCGACGACCACGGCGGGCCTCACGCGGCCGTCGCGAGGCCCCCCGCGGACACCGCGGCGACCACGGCAGGCCTCTCGCGGACTCTCGCGGCGGTGGTCGTCGCGATGTCCGCGGGGGGCCTCGCGACGGCCGCGGAGGCCGAGTGGTGTCCGCGGTCCGACTGCTCGAGTTGAACGTACGGGACTTGACGGGTGGCCACCCTAGCCCTGCCGTGCGCCCGCCCACTGCCGCATAGGCAAGCCCGGATGCAGGGCTCCAAGCGGGTTGCATAGTAACCATTTCTCACGGGGTCCGTGACCCACCTGGTACACATTTTTAATGCATGTTACATAACAAGTACTGTCCCCTTAGGGACATCTTTTTTTATTGCATATTTTTTAATTGCATTCATTGTTCACATTAAAGCTTATTTAATCATTCTTATTGTTTTTATAAGCAAATGATGTAGTAGAATCTAATGGTGTGCCGACCAAACCAAGTGCAAAATCCAGTTAGGGTAAGTCATGACAAATTGGCATCCTTTAGTATTTACGAAGTATTAGAAGGAACTGTAAGCTCTCTGCTAAGAAATAACGCTTAAAATTTAGGCTTACAATGCAGTATATTTTTTTGTTACTCTTTTTGTAGTTTCTACGCAAACCAAGAAGACTGCACCTCGCAAGAAGACAAAGACGAGTAAGGCGGCACTTGACAAATTGCGCAGGGAGGCAGAAGAACATTTTGCTAAACCAACTACATCAACAGCAAAGAAAGCACCTCCGGAGCCACTTAAGAAGAGGCTGCGATCGGCTACAGTTGACGCAGAAGTTGCTGAAGGTGAGCGTGCTTCTGATAAGCCATTGGGTTGAGGGTTCATTATCCATAGTGGCTTGTTTTTTTTAAACTCACTCAATTTATGTCAATGTAACCCGCTGTCATATCATTCAGGTGACTTCTCTTCCAATGACGAGATGGAACCTTATGAAAGTGATTAGTTTCACCTCACAAGGTGAGCGATCGTGTATATTTTATTGCAGTTGTTTCTTCTAGAAGTTTAGAATTGTTGGGAAATAGAGGAGAGCAGCACACAATTAAGACACACAGATAGCTTCAGTTTGCAACTTGAAGTTGGCTTTTATTGAAATTTAAAAATGCTGAAAGGTTGACTACATGTAAGCAACTGCAACACATTTTTCACAGATTTGTTAATGCCGTGAAAATTTCGGTGCTCCATTTTAATAGGACCCATGTGGATGCTTAGTTGGTGGAAAGGAAGAGACAGTCTTCGTCATGGAAAATTAATATGTGCTTTAGGAATTTTGCATTGAAGTAGGATGCTTAATTGCTCAATTGAGCAACTTTTTCATGTCTGGTAATAATAATTGTAATTTCCTCTATTTGCAAGAGCATTTCTTGTACCCTTCAACTTCACATTAATATTGTCAGTTTAGATTAGGTATTGATTAAATAACATTAGGGGGAGTTTCAATGTGCTATGGTCTTTGTACCTCAACTAATAGAATGGCATTTTGTTTCTGTATGTAGACAAATGTTTTTTATGTTGATATTGTTTCACCAATTTTTACCTCAATTGGGTCACTGTTAAACCTAGATGTCATCACATACTTATACCCAACAGTATGAAGTAAGTACTCAGACAGATTTATAGCTGATTTGAGTGTAACTGTTATTCCTAGATCAGTCTCTTCACTGAGAAAGGCCTTTCCTTTTCTTTTTGCCAGCTGTACACACTCCTTGTGGTATTCCAAGTAATCAGACATTATCTGTTGAAAGGGCAGATAACCATTGGTATGTATTTATATTGATATTATTGATATTATTGATATGACAGTGTGGTGATGTTACCTTAATTTTTCCATTGTCTGCTCTCACAGCATCCTTCGGTCCATGGGAATTCATGACATCACAGAGTTCATTGAACTTGTGGATGAAACTTTCAGTTGGCTCAGAATCTTGTAAATCTTCAACACTCTGTTTCCGATAAAATTCCATGCCTGCTCTCACACTATTACTGAAAACTACACTGATCGGTCCGCGAGGACAAGTCCGGGAGAATGACATAGACGCGGCACTGTTTCGGGCAGAGTAACACCTCGCGAAACCCGTCGCGGAGGGGCTCACACGTTTGGCAGCAAGATCGGGCGGAACGGAATCGGACGGAGTAACGACTGAATAGAACTGACTGACTTCATGGAGAGCTAGCTTATATACCCCCTCGCGGCGGTGTGGGTGTGCTCGGGTCCAGTGCCCGGAGCTCACCTCACCACGTCCAGTGCGGATCTGGCCTTGGGCGGTTATTTGCCTCTCTCGAACCCGCCCATCACCGACGGGTGGGCCTTGCCGAAAGTAGGTCGCCTGGCCGCAGTCCGACTGTCTGGGTGTAGGGCCGCCTTGTGTCTCGGGCCTAGCTAGCCCCGTGGCGATAGGCATCCCATATGGCACGCGTGTCATAGTGGGTGCCTTTAGCTAGCTGGGCGTCAGGGAGAGTTGGGGACCAAGGTGCCCACTCCTTCCTGACAGGAGGGCTGTAAGTGTGCATGTTCTTTTGTACTCGAATTAGGGGCAAATTGCCCCCTTCAATCAATTTATTTTTCATTGTTTCAGGCTTGGAATGGTTTGAAGGGAAGGGCAATAAAGGGGCTTCGAACCCTAACAGGAAGAAGAGAAACACACTCTTTGAAGAAGTCTATGCCCTCGTAGGCCCTGCAGTAACGGTTAGCATGCCACAGATTACATTTTAAACTTTAGATCTATGAAACGTCGTGAACATCTTTTCAATATTTTTGTTTTGGCTTCATTTGCAGTTGGCAGAAGGAGGGGATCAAGCACCTGCCCAAGGCAGAAACAGAATGGATGCGGCCATACTGGCCTTGGCCCAGGCTCCACCTCCCGTTGCAGTCCCAGGGGAGGATGTTCATGGTGATGACATGCTGTTGTGGGCAGGCTTGGTATGGAGATTCATATTACATTGCGGGGTACTTCACCTTTTTTTTTGTGCAGTCGGTTAAATGTTTAAAAATTTTCTAGGATGATCCATCTCAGCTAGAAGAAGTCCTTCGCCCTGTGGCTCCGGTATGTGTTCTTCCCTAAAAGTCCTTTGACATCAAGTGCTGCTCCTTTCCTTCCAATATTAGTTGTATTTCATAGGTTGCCTTTTCTTTTTAAATAAGTGGTTAAGGTGGAGAAAGATGTGGCTACTAGGTCTGGTGATGCAGCTGTTAAGATTGAGATTATAGACAACGGGGATGAAAGTGGATGTGCTGAAATTATGACACTTGATGTAAGTAACTTGAGGAGTGCGGGGTATGCCTGTTAGTCACTTTTCCCATAATAGTAATGAGTTTCATTATGTTTTCCAGACGCCAGTTAAGACACCCATTAAGAAAGAGAAGTTCCTTCACACTCCACCATCAGGTTCCGGGGCTATCCCAAAAAGGCGGCTGTTGTACGGGCAAGGTAATAATGGAGCATAATATTTTTACTCTATTAATGGTTTATTCTTGCCTCAAAAATCAACCAAATTATTTAAACTGGGTTTTGTGTGTTGCAGGTGGATCAACTCAGCAGCCTTCAGAGCAGACATTGCTACGTAGTCTTTTTGATACTCGGCCTTCGGAGCCTCAACAAAGTCTAACGCAGACTGTGAAAGAAAACACAGCAGTGATGTTGCGACTTCTGAAGAAACTGGACGATGTTTCATCGTTGGAGTTTATAAGATTTAAAAAACATAACAAAAAAAAAACACTTTAGTCCCACCTACAATTGTTCAAATCAATTTCATCGCTCACATAAAAAAAATACACGTCTTTTCACTATTTTTAACATCTGACCAGTAAGTTTACAGCCAATTTCATTAATCATTGGAAATGTCTTACAAGCAATTTCATCACAATCACATCCACCGGTTCGGACCATCATAAAATGAAATGAAGTGTGCCCGTTCCAACTTCATGGGCCATACGTTTACGAAGATCTGGCATGTCACTTTCTTCAAAGTTGATTTTCTTGTGAATCGACATATAATTAGCAAACATACAAACAAATACACCACAGTCATGGCCATTGGATTGTCTTAGTATGTCCTACAAAAAAAAAACAAAAAAAAAAACACTTAACTTTAAATACCATTTACTGTCAGACTGAAAAGAAACATAGTAATGCACTGCTTACATACCTCACTTAAGACTTGAATCCACACCATGTTTCCAGTTTTCAACTCCAGATAGTTGCGGACAGCATCCATCGCTTCAGGATAATCATGCCTGTAGCTGTCACAGTATGTTAGTGTGTGTTGGTTTAGATCAGCTACAATGAGGGTCCAGTGATTATTTCGAAACACAGGTATGAGTAACAAATCAGCAGAAGAAATATCAGACTGAAACAGAAAGCATCAATAAAATAAACATTAAAAAAAAAAAAACAAAAAAAAAACAGGTATTACTTTTAACAATGTCACTGTCTCGACTCTCATACCTCAAGACACCAATCTTTAACATGATCATATCCATATTTTAACAATGCCGCAAGGAAGTATGTGTCCTTGCATATAACTGATGGGAGCTGCACATTAATCGTACATCTCGTTTCAATCATAGAAAAGTAAGCATTTATGATCTGGAACAGGGCTTAAGAAAGTTAACTGATTTAAAAAATGATTGAGAAATATGACCGCAGCTCACTAACCTGATCATTCAACCATTCACGACCATTTAACAGGTGCAGGTCCCTCCCGTACACCACAATGTCCCCGATGACAATCACCCTTTCATCAGGCAAAGTATTAAAAAATTTGTCTACTTCCACCTGTAAAATACATCCCCATTAGTTTTAACATGTCTCAGGAGCAGTGATAATGAAATGGATACAATCTGAAATTTATGAACCATCTGATGATGGGGCAGATGAAATTGTCCACACTGTTTCACATCTTTTCCAGCGTATGCACCCTCTTTCACATCTTTTTCAATGTTTGCACCCTCAAGCTGAGAAAGAAGGGCAATAATTTGATGCTGGAACTGTCTGTATTTTGCAAGTTGGAGCTCCAGCACAGTCTCAGAGAGAGACATCAAGAACATTTGGCGAGGGTTTTGCTCTTGCTTGAACTCAGCTAAAATCAGCTCTTCAATACGGTTGCTGCCCATGCAGCACCCTTTCTTGACTAATTGTTCTACAAACATTCAAAAAACATAAATAAAAATACATAGTAGAATATGAACAGCTACAGGCTACATCCTAATTTACTCTCATTTTCTGTGTGGGGAGGTTTCACTTTTTTCCTCTGTTGCTCTGCCCTGGCAACTTCCTCATTTAATTTCTTTACAACATCCTCCCTTTTCTTGTCAAGCTGCTCCTGTCTTTGGCGCCTCTTCTGTTCTCTTCGGGCAGCAGGGGTTATAGTCGGTGCAACAACTTCTGATTGCTCCTGAAATTATGCACTTTTTTTTAAAACAAATTTTCCAGTAAATGCACTTTATATTAACACAAGCAGATGGCATGAGTTACATACCTCTGGACAAGACTTTGACTCTGAAAAGTCTGCAGTTACATCTCGTTTCTGAAAATTTGAGAAAATACTTGCCATTAGAGACTAAGGCACTCAACATAGAAAAGGAAAAAACGAAAAGAAAGGCCATTTTCAGAGGAAACAAGTTTTTCTTTTTGCTAACATACCACTTTCCCAGGGCTCTTGGCATTATCCAAGACAAGAACCTTTTTCTTTGGTGACTTTGTTGGGGAATATGAGCTGTTGACGTCTGCTGTTCCACATCTTTTCTGTAAGTGGAAATAAATAGGTCATGACACTCGGCAAAATAATGGGAAACAGGAAAAGAAAACTCATCATTGTACAACCAAAAACAATACATCAGCTTATATACCTTAAAGGAGAGTACCACATTTTCCTTGGCTTTCTTTGGTTTTGGAATTAAAATTGAACCATTCCTATTGGTGTCAAAAATAACTGCCTTGACGAGCTTAACTTGAGTGGGTTTTGGAGGTGAAAACTGTCCATTCACATGAATAGCGTTTAGAACTCCTTTCTGTAAATTAATGAAAATTAAGCTACATGTTGGTTGATATCATACTTGTGTGGAAAAATAAACTTACCCTAACATTCAGGGATTTCATGACAGCCCCTGCCGCAGGTGTGGATGACACAAAACTGTCACAATACTGTACAGAACAAAAAGTTTTTAAATGATTGACATTGTGGTGTAAGAATATTTGTGAAGCCTGAAAGACATACATCCACCTTCGCTTTCAATAAGTTACTCTAGGTTTCTCGTTACTCACATCATCTGATGACTGAAAGCTCAGTTTTAACCCTTTTGGACTCCTGGCAGGCTCAGACTCATAGCTGTCGTTTGACAACCCTTCGTCCCCGTCACTCTCCTCTTGCCCAATGTCATCAAAGCGAATGTCGGAGTCGAGATTGCCATTCATTTGGTCATGGCCGACCAGCCCATCCAAAAATGACATTTCTTTTTCATATTTGTAAGGCTTATATGGGACTGCCTTAGACCCGCTTACACCATGTTTCTTAGCATATGTATTGCGGCAGTTGTTTAGAGCCCTCCTCAGGCTCTCCCATTGCTTCTTAACTGCAATCGCTAAAAAGAAACAAATATTCAATACAGTTGCCTTAGAGATACAAAAGAAATTCAAAATTTTCTTCGAAAAGACTTACGAGATCCACCAACAAACTGTGAAGCCACTTTGTTCCACAGCACTTTTTTCAGTTCGCGGTCTTTGTAATCCCTTGCGTTTTCGTCCCAAAGTGAACGGTGCTTCCGCACCTCTCTAATTAACATTTCATTAGTCATATATTGCGGAGGTGGATTAGTATCTCTCTTTGGACGCTCCATGATGAACCTGCAAAGCAAAGAAGCCCCCAAAAAGTACTCGACGCTTCAGACAAGAGACATGCCGACATCCTCATTTTGAGACAAAATGCAAAGGATGACAGGGGCATGAGTTCTGTTAGCACACAACCAAACCAGTACTCATCTAATTATGCAGTGGAGAGCAAAAACCTCTGGATATGGAGTAGTGGAGCCCAGCTAGAGGCTAGGAGTGCATAGTGGAGTGATTGTGTGTTGCATGTATTATAATACTGTTTTACACCAGTGCACATCGCACAGCCCTGGCAAGCAGACGACGAAGGTGGTGTTTTTGTTGTTGTTGTAGCTGTGGAGGCAACTAGTGGCGCGCGCTCCGTTCGAACTTCCCGCAGCAACCCGCAGGTTAGGTTATGTGGTGAGGCAGACACTGTCACCACTCAAATGAATCACAAAATCAGAAATTTCGAGATGAGATGTCAGAATTGAACTCACTCAAGAATTTTTAACCACGATAAGGGTTCCTGCTTGAACAGATGTCGTATAAAAGGCGCGAGAGAGGCGCCGCTGATCGTGTTTCGGCTGAGAAGCCGGCAGACATGAATGCTAACAGCGAGAAAGGATTTATCTCTGAAGCAGGTGAGCAAGCTATTGTATTTACTTACTTTTTACCACAGGCGTCGAAGATGTATGTAATGTATTGGTGAACTCGCTCTTGACAGTTGTCCAGTCGGCGCGCGAAGCAGCAGGTTGGTGTTGGTGTTAGTTCAAGTTGACAACAATGCACGCGCCGCGAGCTCTGATTGGCCGACGCCTTCGGAACTTGATGCGCCAGTTGGCGGTCGGTGTAACTCAATTTCTAATGTAGGAATCTCGTCAGGTACTTAAATGAATGTTTAAAATTAAACACTACACATAAAATTGCGCTTGAAATGCGCGATTAACTACGAAGACGCTTGGAAAGCCGCTTTACCGCACGGACTACTTCTTGCCGCGTCAGCGCCCCTCCTCCGCCGCGCCGAACTCATGCCACATCGGGGAGATATGCTGGGTTCTGTGCTCATATTTGCGAATAAAAAGCTTTCAGGACATGTTGTGGCAGATAATAAGGTTTCAATTAATTACCTCTGTATTTTTCCATCAAATAGATATACTGGTTTTGCCCATTCAAGCACAGACTCTTAGATACGGGAGAGATATGAGCGGTATGAGCTATGAGCTATGAAGAGTAGTGTGGATTCACCTTTACTCCTCTAAAACATAATAAGAGGCACATCCCCTTCATGTTGTAGCTAAGAGACTAACTCTCATTCCCAAAAGATGTTTCAAAACATTAAAAGTGAACTGCGTTTGTGTGACTCGAGGACCCTTCATGTTTCTGATACTCAACATAAAGTGGAAAAATCTTAAATATCATTCAAAACGACTCTCAGCCAACCTTTTAAAACAGAAAAACTCTATTTAAGCTCACTTTCATTTCACACTGATGAGACAGAAATAACCATTCAACAATCAACTTTGTGTGATGACCAAGGGATGAGGAGAGCAAATGAAAAAAGACGACCAACACAATTTCAATAAAAATAAATTGTATTCATGAGAACACTTAATTACTAATCACGAAAAACGTGTTCTCATTTTGAAAAACTTAATAAAGAAAAAAAACTTAAAAGGGAAAAGCGTACTCACTTAAAACATTATTATAATAATAAATAAAACACAGTCAAAGTGAAGAAAAAATGGCTCTTATAAAAAAACTAAACAGATTCCTTAAGATGAATGAAAACAGAAAAAATATGTAAAAAAAACACTTCATTTTTTTTCGTCATCTTCTTTCTTCTTCATTTTCTCCATCATCTCTTCCTTCTTCTTTCTAATTGCTTCCTTCAATCTCTCTTCCTCTTCTCTCTTCCGCTTCCTCTCTTCTTCCCTCTTCTTTTTGGCTTCCAATTTCTTTTCATGAACCCTCTGGAGGGCGTTAGATAAATCCTCTCCAGTCTGAAAATAATTAAGAAGTGTTGCTGTTTAAATTCTATTATATATATATATATATATATATATATATATATATATATATATATATATATATATATATATATATATATATATATATATATATATATATATATATTTTAATTGAAATAAATACTTACTACATAAGTAGATCTGTATGCTAAAGTAGGCGAGGCTGCCTTCGTCACTTTTTCAAGGTCCTCATTAGGCGCTTCAATGATTTTTGCCCCCAATCGTTGCCAGATAGTCTAAAAAGAAATAAATTTTTTATGTTACTCACAACTAACACAATAAAAATAATTTTTTTTAAAAAAACTTACTTTCTTAGGAGTATTTCTCGTCACATCTTTTGAAGTTGATGGCTGGGACTCAAGAGCTGAGGAAGTTGACGGGCGTGGCTCTGTAGGGGCAGTCGGTTGAGTCACAGTAGGAGAGGCGTCACCTCTAATATTCTGAATCTCTGTCAAAACTCTATTTTCACGAGCCTGTAAACAAATAGAAACGTTTTGAAAAAAAAAATAAAAAAATTACTACTTTTGAATTTTTTAGGAAACAATTTAATGATTTACAGGGAACACCAGTGCCGGGGGTAGTGGTACGGTGCGTCGCCTAACTGTTGGATCATCGTAGGGAGAAACTTCTCCCACAGGCGGCACCACCACGTGAATTTCATTCACCGGCACAGCCAACTCATCTGGCGTGAGAATTGGTGAAATTCCTCTTGGCCCATAGGGCGCGGGCGCTCCAGGCACCGGTGTTGAAGTCTGGAAACAGAAAGAAGTCAAAACACAGCGTCGATACCCCAGGCGCTGTTCGTGCGTTGCCGCGCGGCCCGGCCCACCCGTCCCCTTCCCCTCCCCTCTCGCCCTGCGTGCCTTCGCGGCGGCGGCGGCACGGCTCTTTGAATCGACTCGCGATGGAAACCAAACCCGAAAAACGATGAACAGACAACGAGATCAAAGTTAAATCGATCGCGACACGGCGGAAAGCGTTTCGGCACATCAGTTCCCACGGAAACACACACACACACACCCGCGCGGACAAGTTAAATCATGTTCGGCGGCACGGCGGGGCCGTTGGGCCTCATGCGCCTCCAGGGCCAACAGCGTCGTCTCAAACACATGAAATTTAGCACGGCACGCACGAGACGACACACACGGCAACAACGATTCACTAGAGAGACGACAAAATTAAGTGTGAAGAGGACACAGACAGCCGGACATGCACAGTGGTTTAAAAAGTGATTTTTGGGGGAATAAGTCCTAGCAAGCGTTCCGTTCGACCAAACGCTACCAAAATTTAACGGCATCATCTCTAGGCAATAGGGGAAGATCCGTTAAAAGGAAAATTTCACGCGATGAAAATTTGAGTGTCAATGCAAGAATAAAGCGAAAAACAGCAAAATTAGGACAAAAATAACCGATTTGAACAAATTCGCTCAAATAAAAAATGCTCAGAATCCTTCATTTTCAACTTCTGGGCTGCACAAACTATTTTGTCAATAAAAAAAATATGTTATATGAAAAGAAAAACAACCGCACAATTGTTTTTAGCACTTTTAGCGGTGCACTCTACAGGCGATCGGCGCAAAAACTGGTCAATTTGGCCCGTTTTTGATATGTTTTTCCCCTTGCGCTCCGGTTTGCGGACGAGTGCGGAAAAGTTATCACCAGGGCATCTTAATATACATCTAAGGGAAGCGCCTCGCACCAATAACTCCCTGCCACCGAGTGCCCCCGGTGTCCGAAACTCAAACAGTGTGTTTTTTTAATGTTTTGAACGCATTTGTAGCAAAAAACCCGCAACCGTGGGCCAAAACACGAGCGCAATAATGCGCTGGGCGCTGCTTTCCTTTGTGTAATGATGATACAAAAAGAAAAACACGCCAGCATACCAGTAGCATCGCCCTCCTTGGAAATACTGTTTACACCGTCATATGTTTACAAACATGACGCGCGCCCTCCCCGCGCGGCCGCTCTAGCAGCGGCGCCGCGATGCGCTCCGACGGAGCATCGCGCAGTTCGAATCTAGCTTAGCTTCTGGGAACTTCGCCTATCCAGCTAGGAGTCTTACCGAAACCTACGTTTCTTTGACGCGCCCAGCCCTTTCCCTTCGACGGACACCGGCTCGGCCTAGTTGGCGACCCTTGCAACCCGAGGAGTTATCCTGGTGGAGATGCTGGCCCGTTGCTAGGCTAAACGAACTCGCCCCCGCCCCCCCCCGAAACCGCCCATCCGTGCGACGAATTTTTCTTCTCGTCCGCATCGATCCGACGGTTTTACATCTGGATCCGTGAGTGCTCAGTGCCTTTTTGGAAATTCGGACCTTCTCGCCTGCCAACCGGACAACGATTTCCACCTCAACGATCAACTACGTGGACTACAAGAAGATGGCTTCGCCCCACAAGAAGCTGAAAGCCCTTGGGAAGCTGGTACGGGATTCCATTTCCACCACCAAAGATAAGTATCCTAGATACCAGGTACTTAACTTGGGAAACCTAAACGAATCCAACATCCAAGCCTTTATGAAACAACTTGTAAGGGTGATTCAAGAACAGAGCACGATCTCGCGACTCCCTAAAGAGGATCGTCTCCTGGCTATGGAAAAGTTCAGCCGTGAGCTGAACCTGACCAAACCCATATCACCCCTTGAACCTGCTTTCCATCTAGCAATGACTAAAGGCACGGCCGTCGTCAGAGCCGATATTTTAAACGTCACCGCCCTCGGGGCGAAGCTGAGTGAGTTTGCCTCAACTATCAATAAGCAAGACCTACAGGAGGTGCTCAACGACCTCCTGCATGTCTACGGCCGGGAGTACGGACACGAATCGCGCCATGACCAGTCCCAGATCTCAAAGGACATGCGCGATATGCGTTCGCGTTCGACGGAGATCCTCAGCAACGCCCTGCACGACCTAGAGAGCAACATGGCCAGGCTGACCCCGAACGGCCGCCGAACTACGTCAGCTTCAACTTCAGGTCTAGATACTAGGGTAACTACCTATGACTCCGACTCTGAGGATGATCTGTTCCAGCATTCACTCAACACCCTGACAACGGCGCCAACCTTAGCGTCAACAGCTTTGACCACCTCCACGGCCACTTCGTCCCAAGCCTTAACCAACACCACAGCCACCTCATCCCGACCTCTGACCTCAACCAGCTTCACACGCCCTGCCTCCGCCCACCACGTCGACTGCCTATTTCCGAGCGACCGCTTGTCAAATCTGGGAGGTGAGCGTCAAATCTCACTCCCGCCAAGGAACTACTCCGAACGGCACGTTGGATTCACAGGGTCACAAGGGCTCTCGACCGCTGGGCCACAACCTGCCCCAACAACGCAACTCAGCACCACGACCGCCCCGACGATGCAGGTGCTGATGCAGCAACTGCAAGAAGTGGAAGCGCAGCTCGCAGCCTTGTCAACTCAGCGCCAGCCCGAGCGGACCATGCCTCCCCAGCAGCCTCAAGGTCAGCGCCAGTGGGCCATGCCCTTCCAGCAGCCTCAAGGACAGCGCCAGCCCGAGTGGGCCATGCCCTTCCAGCAGCCTCAAGGTCAGCGCCAGCCCGAGTGGACCATGCCTTCCCAGCAATCTCAAGGTCAACCTGACCGGACCATACTGCCCCAGCAACCTCAAGGTCAGAATCCTCAACCAATTTTTACTATTCCGGCCCCGCAACTCCCGCATTTTCACGGTGACCCCTCCTTGGACACCATGACAGTTAGGGAATTTGCCTCAAAATTCCATTCTACCTCCTCCTGGTATGGGGCCCCACACCAACTCTGCTTCTACCTTGAATCCTGCCTATCCGGGAATGCCTTGAACTGGTACCGTTTCTTCTCGGCCAGAAACCCAGGGGCAGACATTTCCGCCGCCCTCCAAGCTCTCTGTGGCCAATTCGGCTCCATGTCAACGACTACAGAGCGTTTCCGCTCAATGCTCGACCGCGTACAGCAAACAGGCGAACCCCTACAAACTTACATGATGGACAAACTTCGGCTTACTGCAGCTTGGAACAGTGCCGCCCAGGAACCGGAAGTGTGTGAGTTCCTTTGGGACGGCATGCTTCCCAACCTCAGCAAAGACACTAGGACAGTAATGCGAGTCTCAGTACAACACTTCATGCATCAATGCCTTCTGATTGAGGCAGAAAACAAAAGAATCGCACTTAGAACCAAAGCCACGTTTGCAACCAGCATCGAGGCGCCAGTCAACGTCGTGGACATGCCTAATGATAAATACACTTCAAAAAATTACAGCAGCAGCCCCCACCCCTCACGAGCAGCCAGCCCGGAATCCTCCAGCTTCCGGTACCGAGACAGGAGTTTCTCACCCCGGCGAGATCACGGCAAGCAGAACCACACTTCCCGCCGAGACGAGTTCCGCCGCAGTTACGGCCGAGGTAACGACCATCCGAGCGACCGCTACAGGGACCGCCGCAGTTCCAGGGACAGTCACAGCTCCAGGGACCACCGCAACTCAAGAGGCCGCTACTTCTCCAAGGAGCGCCGTGACTCCAGGAACCGGTCCAGCAGTGACCGCCCCACCTCTAGCGACCGAAACAGGAACTACTCAGGCGACCGGAACTACCAACATCAGAACCGCCGCCGCTCGGACGACCGCCGCCGCTCGGAGGACCGCCGCCGCTCGGAGGACCGCCGCCGCTCCGAGGACCGCCGTCACCCCGAGGACCACCGTCGTTCCGAGGAACGACCCCGTAACGACTCAAGAGGTCGCCGCGACCCCTCCCTCGAAAGGTCTGACTACTCTTCAAAAAACTTCCATTCCAGGCAGTAGACGAGGCCCCTGCCTTCAAAAATTTAAGTCCTCACCTTAACTATAACGACTGGTTTCGAACGAGCTACTGTGTTAACTCGCTGCAAGCAATCACTGCACAAACCTCTCTCAGCTATGTACCCTTCCAAGCTCTAAAATTTTCAGCTCATGCCCTCCTAGATAATGGCGCTGCTGTCTCAACAATCAACCTCAAACATGTTCCCATGGAGGTAAAACCAAAAATTCAACCCACAAGGATCGGTTTGCGAGCGGCCAACGGCAGCAGACTCCACTGCAGAGGCATCTTGTTTCTTCACTTCAACATCAACCGTTTTGCCATCAAACACCCATTCTTCGTGGCTACTAACCTTGAGTATGACGTCATCCTTGGCTCGGACTTGTTCCGGCGCTTCGGTTTGGACATCTGTTACAGTAACAACCAGCTCCGAGGCCGTGCACAAGGGCGGGAAGTCACCATTGCGGAGATTTGTTTTGACAATTCTACGCATCACAGTCACGCCCGTCCCCGGCGCAGCCGGCAGCCCGGCCAACAGCCCGACCGACGGCAGGGCTGCCGACCAGACCGCGGGCCCGGCCACCCGGCCGAGCCGCGGGCCGCGCACCACGCGCAAGATCAGCACTTGGCCGCACCGGCGACGTCTGCGGAGTCAGCACATCGCGTGAACTGTCAACAAGCCTCACCGAGCAGACACCAGAGCGCAGCACCTCGCAGTGCGGCAGTAGGCAGTCCAGCCAACAGCCGCGAGAGAGCAGCACCTCACGGAGACTCCGCCACCGACAACTGGATCAACGTTGTGGACTTCCCCTTGGACTCCCCGCCGCCATCACCCCAGCCCCTTCTGCCTCAGGTTCGGGTAACGATTCCTCCATACAGTAAGGTGCTTGTGCCTGTTAGGACCACGGCTGAAACATTTGGCCCCAGATTCCTCCTCTTCTCTCCTAACGAAAAACTCCATAACATTCGAATAGGAGAAGCTCTAGTGTCTCGAAACCAAAAGGTCCTCCCGGTATTCAATTCCTCTGGCTCAAGCATCACGCTCGAGCAAAATTCAGCCCTTGGATGGTTGTCAGCTGATTATGAAACCTTCCCAAAGTGCCCCCAACCGCTAGATGTTTGCAGCATTACTTGTGAGAGTGCCTCTGGAGCTGACCATCGAAGACCCAGCGACAGGACGCCCGCGCCCCAGGAGACTGTCTTTGACATCAACCCAGCCCTCAGCAAGGATGAGCGCCGCCTTCTGGAGCTGCTCCTGCGCCGTTACGCCCACTGTTTCGTAACATCAGAAAACGAGGTTGGTCTCCTCCGTGACGTGCCGCTTGCCAAACTTAATGTGACTGACGACAGAATTATTCGTACTCCAACCTACAAACTTGCCCCCGCCGAACTAAAATATTTAAAGGATCAAATGCAAGGACTAGAGGAAGGTGGCCTCATCAGTCGCACAACCAGCCCCTACCGTAACCCCATTATGGTAATCAGAAAATCCGATGGCTCGTTTAAGGCTGTTTGGGACTTCCGGAAACTCAACAAAATTCTAAAGGATCAGCCATATGACGCGCTGCCGATGGAGTCGCTGCTGGAGAAAGCTCATGGGTATAAGTACTTTGCTGTGATTGATCTTAAACTTGCATATCTTCAGTGCCCCCTCCACCCCGATAGCCGACAGTACACAGCCTTCCAGGTGCCAGGAGTCGGCACCTTCTCCTTCAACGGGATACCGATTGGGTCGAAGACAGCCCCTGCCCTCTTCCAATACACCATGGAGCATGTCTTCGGTGCACTCCGTGAGAAATTTCCCGTACTCAGTTACTTTGACGACAACCTACTATGTGCCAACTCCATAAAGGAACTTGCGTTCATCCTGCAAGAATTCCTCTCCTTGGTGGACAAGCATGGGGTTAGCCTCTCTGCCAAGAAATGTTCATTCGGTTATAACAAGTGTAAATTCCTTGGCCTTGAACTCCAGGATGGGAAAGTCACCTTGCCCGACTCCAGGTTGGATAAAATCAGGAAACTCCAGCCACCCCCGGACTTCAAGACTCTCCAGTCGGTTTGTGGTGTCTTTAACAGCCTCCGCCGCTTTGTCCCCGGGTACGGCAATGTGGCAGCCCCACTCACCAGCCTTCTGGGTAAGCCCAAAGAATTTGTCTGGACTGACGCCCAACAAACAGCCTTTGACTCCATTAAGAACACACTCCTGAAAAACCTGCCATTGTACCATTTTAACCCCGACCATCCAACTTATCTCTACACAGATGCTAGCCACGCATCTGCAGGAGCTGCTTTATTCCAGAAACGCCCCGATGAACCCCGCCCTGTGGTCATTGAATTCTTCTCTCGTACTTGGTCAAAGCACGAGAAAAACTGGCCTATCTTTCACAAGGAATTTGCCGCGGCTGCCCTTGCCCTCCGAAATTTTCGCCACCTCCTCCTAGGTAAACGGTTCACACTGCTTACTGATTCCAAGCCACTTACAGCCTATGCAACAATGAAACCTGAAGGCCGCCTAGCAAAATTTTGTCTAGTCCTTTCCCAGTACAACTTTGAAATCAAATGGGTTGAGGGTCGAAAAAATGTTTTTGCCGATCTGCTGTCTCGCCAGTGCCCCACCGCTCTGCCTACCGAAGATTTCGAGTCGACAGCGGAAGACCTCATCCTCCCCCTCAACGGTCTAACATCCACGCCGCCCGCCGCTTCACCGCAACAGTGCGAGCCGAAGGGTGGCCTACCCGACAGGCGCACAGCCCAGCCCGGAGCACAAACACCACCGCTGCGTTACTTCACTCGCAGCGCCGCCGCCAAAGGTCTGTCAAATCCAAGCATTTCTTCAGATTGCTCGATTTCTGCCACTCAACCCCCGCGCCAGGACGACCCGGTAACCCCCCTGTACAACTTCGAGGACCTTGCTCTCATCCTATCCCCTTGGTCAGTGTCCAATAACGGCGTGGTCTCGTCCTTCCCAGAGCAGTTCCGAGGGACTCAACTTACAGATCCGGACCTGGCTGCACTCATTCGATTGCTTGAATCAGAAACGGCGCCTCAATCATCCCGGTCCAACCGCAGCTACAACCTACAGCGTGGCGTCCTATTCCACGGGCAACGTTTGGTAGCCCCTAGGTGCATCCACTACCTTCTGCTGTACACGGCACATGACCTTGCAGGCCACCAGGGACAACCCAAGATGATCAGAGCCATCCTTGATCGTGGCCTGACATGGAAGAACGTCTACAGCGATGTCAAGTCCTACTGCTCTACATGTGAGGTCTGCCAACGCACGAAACATCCTTCTCGCCCACCACAAGGTCTTCTCAGCTCGGTTGAAGCCAAGCACCCCTTCGACTGTCTGGCCATCGACTATTGCGGCCCACTCCCCTCCTCTGGTTCTCAGCAATTCCTATATGTGCTCCTAATCACTGATTGTTTCACCCACTTCACGTATGCCTATAAGACTAAGGAAGCCAACGCCGCGAGGACGATTGCCTGCTTGAAACACCTTTTCCTACAAAAGGGCCTGTGCCGCCGCATCATCCATGACGACGCCTCATACTTTAACTCTCATGACTTCAAAACTTTCCTCTCACACAACAATGTCGTCCAAATCTCCGCTCCTCGGTACGCTCATTGGGTTGTTGGTATTGTTGAGTCTCGTGTGTGCATGCTGAAGGCCCTCATTTCCCGATACTGTTCGTCTGAATCGGACTGGTCTTACTATCTGGACCTCTGCATGTTCTTTATTAACAGCAGTTACCTGGACAGTATTGGCACATCTCCATTCAAGGCCATGCACGGCGTCCACCCACTGTGGCCTGCAGATTTACAACTTATGCCGCCACAGAAAATGACCCTCCAGCAACTCCAAGACTGCCTGCGCCTCGTCCGCCGCCATGTTGTTTCCACTTGGGCCCGCCATCGGAAAGCAAGGAAAAAGAGGTTTGACAAAGGGCGCAAACAACCTAAGTATTCCCCCAACCAAAGGGTCAAAATTTACCGCTTCATCCGTAAGTTCGGTATCCAAAAATTCGTATATGTATTCGGAAAAATTATCTCACGAGTGTCTAAAGTTGTTTACCTAGTCAAGGCACTTCGCCATGGTAAGCAATCTGTTTTTCCGGTCCACATAAGGCACATTGCACCTTACTTCAAACGACCACAATTTGTGTAAATTTTACCGTTTGCTCAACCCTGCTCTCCGTATAGATAACTCACCGACCCCCTGGGAGCCACCAACATGTCGATCCTGCTCTTTCTGCTCCTTGCGTGGACATCCGATGTGCAAGGCCTGTACCGCCTTCGCCCCGCCCCAACGGACCTCCTCGAGCTGCCTAACAACATCAAACAGCGGGTGACTCGGACATCGTTTGACGGCACAGCGACAGTGGCCATCGCCTCCAGGACCATGTACAGGTGCGTTAGTTACGCCTCACTCATCCCTACATACAACAGTATGGATGAGTCGCTCGTGCCTATGCCCCCGTCTAAGACAGAGCTGGAGGAGTGGAACACCTTTAAGATGGCAGTGATCGGATCCCCCGTCAAGGAAGGGACGGGACAGGACTACGACGCCTGTGAACGGGGTAACGAACTAAAAAACCCTATTAGGGTCACCTCGTCAGAAATCATCAAATCCTGCTACCCCTCTAACCTCTTCCGATCTGCCTGCTTCACCTCTTGGTCTGCCCACTTTAAACTTGTATCCTTGCCGGTCTTTCTTGACTCGGTCAACAGCTCCTACATTATTTCTCCATCTGGTGCAAAAGTTCCGGCTGTCCTGGGTTTCTATCATTCTCAAGACAGCCATGCCATGCTTATTACTGCCCTACCTAAGCGCGTCGAGACGACCATCATGCTGAACTGTTTTACCAATCCGTCCACTATTGCGTGTATTGATCCAACGTCAGGCCAATTTAGCCGCATGACCCCTCCTACACCCCTAGCCTCCGTCTCTGCATTCTCCCACTGCAATTTTCACTTCTGCTGGACGCTGCCATCATCGTTCTTTACCAAGATGGCCTACCTTCAGGATAACGCGAGAGTTGCACATAACCAAGCTGCCCACGATCCATCCCGCCGTCGCAGGAACGCACCAGTAACTGATGCCGAATGGCTCCCAGCAACCATCCCCCGACGCGGCAACCCTCTGCCCCGTCCCCAATCCCCGCCAGTTATACCACCGTGGGTGTTCACTATCGGCCAAACACCGGTGACGTCATCACCCCCCGCCCCGCCTCCATCCACTCCCGAATTTGCCAACGCTCTGCCGACAAGCCCCGCTACAGTAGCCGACATGGAAGCCCTGGAAGAACGTGTGCAGACGCTCTACCAGACTCAGCTCTACAACCTCGCCGTTCTCTCACACCAGATCTCCGAGATTCAGCGGATCCAGTACCACACTCTCCTAAGTGTCGCCAAACTGGATGACCAGCTCCTCGCCCATCTTTGGCAACAGTCCTTTTCCTCCCACTTTGTTAACTATGACCATTTCTCAGTCAAGCCTACACCCATCCACTACTCGAGCCATAGTAACTGCCGCCAGAATTCGTCCGAGATCTACCTTGCCGGAAGATACGTCGAGAAGAGTGACGGAGACACATGCCACACCTGGTCAGACCCTCAGGTCACACCCATTGACGTATTTCGCCACGACAAGCTGGTACTTCCCTCCGAAGGCCCGGTCCGCCACACAGAAGCACAACAGGACTTCAGTTGGAGCGCTCTGCTACAACAACGTGCGGGCCTCGAGGAAGGGTCCCTCCTGCGCCACTTCGGAGGCGTGCGGTCGACCGGCCTGGCGGACGTTCTGAATTATCCTCCGTCTCTTATCACCTCCTTCTTTAATGCTTTATTCCCCCTATCCGGCCTTGGCACCCTCAGCTTTCTTTTTATTATCCTCTTCTGCTTTGTCTATGTACGCCACTAACAATACAACTTCTGTTTTAACCCCTCCTTTTTTTTTTTTCCTCTCCTCTCGGATGCAGCGCAATGTTCAGTGCCCGCCATTTGTAAAGGGCCGGTGGATCGAGTAGCCGGTACCTACGCGGAACTACTTTTTGCATTGTTAATACCTAGGTTTGCCTGTATTCCTCTCCCCCCCCCCCAATTGTATCTTTGTCAATGCGTTACTAGGCTAACTATGCACTCTTTGATTACCGGTCCTGCACCCTGCTGCGCCGCCCCATGCCTCCAATCTACGGCGACGGGCTCCCAACCACCGGGCTTCTGACCACGCCCGCGCAGCTAGTCAACGCGTGTTGCAACGATAGAAATATAAATAATATCCTTGAACTGTATACTCCTCTTATTAATCAAGTTATCCATTATTAATCAAATCATGTATTATAATTGTACAACTATTAATAAATGACCACCGCCCTGGTGCAGCGAAGTTCCATATTGTGAGGTCACAATATTTCAGTCCCGGGGGCGTGTTTACACCGTCATATGTTTACAAACATGACGCGCGCCCTCCCCGCGCGGCCGCTCTAGCAGCGGCGCCGCGATGCGCTCCGACGGAGCATCGCGCAGTTCGAATCTAGCTTAGCTTCTGGGAACTTCGCCTATCCAGCTAGGAGTCTTACCGAAACCTACGTTTCTTTGACGCGCCCAGCCCTTTCCCTTCGACGGACACCGGCTCGGCCTAGTTGGCGACCCTTGCAACCCGAGGAGTTATCAATACAGGGGTGGGAAACAATTAAGGAAATTAGGTGAATTTGATCAAAATACAAATGACTAAAATCAAACCCATCCTAGTGGCTCCCAGCGTCATATAAAAATCTGTAAACGTCATTTTATGTTGTATTGGAGTATTATAGTCCGTTTCCACCACCCAGGTCGCTTCCAGGACAGTTTTGAAAAATCGATTTATTCCCCCTAAAACAGGATTTTAAACCACTGTGACATGCAAACCGACGCGCCGACCCGACACGCCGTGCTGACATCAGCAAAACACGACACGTGACCACACAAACGGTTTAGCATTTGCTAAAACTGACCAGTGACCCGAAACATGTCATGATTGATCACTCATTTTTTTATTTTAAGCAGAAGAACAGACACAGGCAAGGCAAGCCCACGCCCCGCTACATGGGCAAGGCACGCCACGCCACGCCAAGCGGCCGTTCGAACACACATTTTCACAGATTTTCACTTACCTCAATAAAAATAGCATAAGAGGCGTCCAGAGAAATGGACACCATCTCGGATTCCTCGTCCTCGCTAAGTAAAAAATCTCTCAAAAAAGAGTCAGACATGATGACTTGCCCACACGCACACACAACACGAGGGATGCACACCGAATGACCGGATTGAACACGGCGGAAGTAAGCAACGGCGGGAAATTCCGCTTGTGGCCGGCAGAGGGCGCAGCGGTCGTTCTAACGGCCGGCCAAAATTTAAATTGTTTTCGATTTCACGACGAATCAGAATGAAACTATGATGTGAAAATCTCTCAATATTATTTCTAGTCACTTGACATCAACTCCATGTGATAACAACTGGTGTTTTCCGTAATCCGATACGGCACGGCTTGAAGTGAGAGGGGCGGGAGGGGAGGTTTTGGGGGATGGGGGATCTGGACCAATACTCTGCAAATCCAAGTGTGAGACAGTCTCACACTTACAAGTGCATACCAACACACACTAAATCCTTATGCACTTTTTTGTACATAAGTAGTATAGATAGGACTTTCAGTCACTTTTCCCATGGATAGGACTTTCAGTCACTTTCAGTCATGATGGTATCTTGAGCGAGGGTAACCCAAACCTAAGTCGCCCACTCCACATACTGGGTCGTACTTTCAGTCATGTTGACATCTTGAGCGAGGGTAACCCAAACCTAAGTCGCCCACTCCACAAACTGGGTCGTACTTTCAGTCATGATGGTATCTTGAGCGAGGGTAACCCAAACCTAATTGCTTGGTTACGACAGGGGCGCTAACCCAGCCTAAGTTACTCCTCCCCTCCCCCCCCCGGCCGCCGCGCGCCGCGACGCGGAGCCGCGGTGTGTGACGTCAGTCAGCAGTGTGGTTTGCGCTCCCCCCTCCTGGTTCCGACTCTAGCGCCGCGGTGCGGAGCCGCGATGCTCAGCTCCCCCTTCCACCGCGAGGCCGCGACGCGAAGCCGCGGAGCGCACACCACCTGTGCGGCGACGGCTGACGGCGCGGGCGGTCAGTGTGCCTCCGGGTGGGTCTTGGAGTGGAGCGGAGAGCGCCGCGCTCACCCCGGGAGCCCTGCCGGCAGCAGGCAGCGGGGCGGTTACAGCGCCGCTGCAGCAGCGCGCTCTTGCGGGCGGGGCGGGTACTACGTGCCGTTACTGGGCATGCGCCCTGCAGCGCCGCCCGGCGCGGCGGGCGGCTGCAGACGACGCTCATCAAAGCTTCTTTACTCTTTTCCTCTGACTAATTTCACAAAGCACACTATTGAATTATGATCTGAACTACATTTCCTGTCAAAACAAACACACACAGTCACATTGCAACAATCAAGTGTATTTGAATTAGTAAAGAAGATGAGCCGGTGTCGGAATCGGAACGCCGGTCGGTGATTGGTTGATCAGTTCCGACAGCTCGTCTCGTTCCTTTACGGAAATAAAGAGTTTTACGCGATGTGGAAGAGAAAATATGCTTCGTGATGATATCTAATATTATTTCCAACGTTCTTTTCTCTTCGGTACGTGCAAACTCGGACGCGATCACGTATTTAAAGAAATCCAGCCGGTACACTCCCTCCGATTGGCTGAAATTTCGCTACCTCGTGCAGTGGCGGGAAGGAAGGTGGTGGGGGGTGAAGGTATTTATCGGGGGCGCGCCGGCCGGCCAGCCACTTGTTGTTTCCTATCGCCTCTGTGAAGATGAGCCGCTGTGAAGTGTGGAAGGGACGCGCCCTGGAGACGTCGTCCGAAGAGTCAGGGGACGAGATGGACGTCGTGGACGTCCACGTAGACCGGCTGGCCGTGGACCTCGAGTTGGTGAGTACTGTGCGTCTCCGTGTTCTCTAGGGCGAAGCTCTTGCCGTTTTTTCTCCCGGTGCGATGGTCTCGCCCGGTAGAATTTTGAAAGGCGAAAGCTATGCCCGATTCCGTACCGGTGCGTGGGCGGCCGGCTTTCTACGTGCCACGGCGTTTCCTCGCACCACGTACATTCAGACAGTAACCGTCAATTTTATTTTCCCTTCCAGCTGTTGAGTCAGTTCTGTTTCAAAACGTGTCGCGAGTGTCTGTGTCCGTTACTTTCAAACCGCGTCATGTCCGAACCTGTCGCGAGTGCTCTCAGTCAGCGCGCCACACCATGTCATAGCTGGCTGTGCAGCGTCTCGTTCTCCGTCATGCTCCCCGTGTCCCTGCCTTGTTTTTGGCGAGCGTGCGAAAGTTTTCCCGCCCGCACGCCGCCGGCGTGGCTGGCCGGGCCCTGTCAGCTGACTGCCGCGCCGACTCGCTGTCTCCCTCGCACCGCCGCACGAACGATCGCCCGGCCACGCCGTGCTGTGCTCGGCTGTGCGGGGCTGGGGTTCGAGTCCCGGCCACGTCTCGCGTTTCGCGCTGCGTTTTCGGTCGTCCGGGTGTAGTTTGTCTGTCCCTGTGGGTGGGTGCGTCTTCGCCATCATCATCATCATCATGACCCTTGTCGTCGAGTCGACTTTGTAAGTCTGATGCACATTGCATCTCAGCCTTGCATGCCTGTGTGATGCACGCTTCAGCTTTTTGATGTTAAAAAAGCTTCTCCTCTCGGTGAATGTTTCAATCTGTATTCCATTTCTGAATACACTCTGAAGCGTTCAGCTTGAGCGTCGCCTACCGATATCTACAGTTTTTCATTAAGCTGTCGGTAATGGTTCGCGTTTTTTTCCATGTGTTGTCTAAAACTAATCCTTTTTTACCCTTAATGGTTTCAGTCAAGTGAAGATGATGATGACGTCGAGAAGGTTTCGGCTGAAGCTGGCCTTATGTCCACACCGCCATGTGATGAAGCATTGCCCCAACCCCCTGCCGTGCGGCTCCCAGCCTTGCCAGTGGGTTCACCCCCCCGTCAGCCACCATTACCCCCGGGCCCACCACCGCCCCTGCCGCCTCTGCCCTTCAGGGCAGGAACGCCCAGGGAAGAGCCCGCAGTAAGTCTTTTTCTCACTGTCTATTTTTTGATGAACTTCATTCTTCGCTGTCAGTTCACGTTCCTTAACTGCACTTTTCTTAAATGGAAGTACACGTTTTGGTGCGTGTGACGGAAGGATTGGATCTGTTACTAACCGAATTGTTTCGTGTGTTTCAGGTGGACTGCGAGAAGGAGAACAGGGCGTTGCCCGCATCCCCCCCTATACACGGCTGCGAGGAGGGTCCGTCCAGTGGTACCCCCCGCGAGGCGAGGGCGAGGACTAGAGATAGGAAATTTATGCTTTCAGAAACGCCCAATTATGCCCTAAATTCCTAGCCAATTATGCTCTATTTATGCGGTCAAAATGGTTCCATTATGCGCCTGTTATGCTTTGTTTTGGGCCAAATTATGCGTTTTTATGCTTTTTTGTCAAAAAATTGGGCAAATTGCAAAAAAAGGTTAAAAGTGGTTTTAACAATTCTCAAAAAAATATTTTGGTTGTATTTTCACTTAACACACGTCATACGCCCACAACCACAACAAACGCCTGGCTCAATTGAGCGGGAGGAAAGGATCCTTTCCTCCCGAAATAGTCCCGCGTAGCATTCCGACGCGGCGCTTACCGCGGAGTCGCACCAAATTCAAAACCAAGTCTCTTTCAGTGATTTTCGTACCAAAACAACAACATTTAAAGAAGGTGTACGCCCGCTGTGACTGAAATTTGGCTCAATTATGCCCTGATTATGCGTTTTAGGCATTATGCTGCGTTTTTCGTAAATTATGCTTTATTATGCTTTGCATTTTCGGAATGGGGAGAGTAAGGGGTTACCAAAAATGTTGGTCCCGTTTCTGTAACATCCTTTTTAAGAAATTATGCTATTATGCGAAAGCATAATCTTCCTATCTCTAGCGAGGACGGATGCCGCCGCACAGGAATTCATGGCGGCATGGCTAGCGGAGTGCAGGATGCCACCTCCCGCTCCGCCTGTACGACCTCCAGGTCCTCCGCTGCCCCGCCGCGTACCACTGCACCCCCTCGCACCGTACAAGGACGATGGGGTGAGTACTTGCATGTTTTTTCATCTCTCTCTCTGTCTCTCCCTTTTTTTTCACTATGATTTTCTCTTCAAAATTTAGGTGGTTGTTTTGCCGCCCACGCCCCCGCCCTCACCCCCGCCTCCCCCGCAGCCCGAACCCCTGCCCCAGTTTCCCGACGGGGTGGCCCCCGGTGGGCGTTGTGCTGTAAGCACTCTTTCTAAATTCACTCGATTCGCCACGTAATCCCTCATGCACTTGTGCCACCTCAATGTGCCTGATCATTTTTTGTTTGTTCACAGGTTCCTACGCCCTGGGTCGGGGCTGATGCACGTGATCCCTTAGGACTTTTAGGGCCTGCTGTGCCCGTGCCGCAAATGCTGTCCATGACGGTGAATCACCCCCCACAGCGTGCCTGCCCCCCCTCGATGCCGTATCTGCCGCCGTGTAGGCCTCGCGTATGTATCACATGCTATTCGTGTGAACCTTTTTTTATGGTCTGATAATTTTGTGATTTTTTAAAGTCACAGTCAGTCTTTAGGCGGCTCGGTGTTAGAGTGTCGGCGGAGGAGGGGGAGGAGGCGGAGATGCCCACACCTTACCCGCACCAATGGCCAGAATCATCATGGCTTCATCGTGATGCCCCGCGACGCCGCGGGAGGGGGAGATTCCTGCAGCCCAATTGGACGTGCAGGCCAAAACGCCCGACCGTTGGTGAGCGCAACTGGGGCCCACCGCCTCCGCCGCCTGCAGGACGCTGCTGATTCTCTCCATCCTGTTTTTTTCGGTTCATGAGTTAAATAAGTTATCTACATGGTTTATTTTTTGCAATACATGGATGCTGCTGATTCTATCTCTCCATCCTGTTTTTTTTTGGTTCATGAGTTAAATGAGTTATCTCGATGGTTTAATTTTTTGCAATACATGGATGCTGCTGATTCTATCTCTCCATCCTGTTTTTTTTGGTTCATGAGTTAAATGAGTTATCTCGATGGTTTAATTTTTGCAATACATGAATCTTCATTCATCTTTTCTGTGTTTTCCTCTCCTAAACTTTTCTTACAAGTCACTCTTACAACACTACACTTCTCTAAGAGTTAACTTTCTTTGAGACAAAGACAGTCTTTATTTATAAATCATTTTCTTATTCGAATGCTACACAAGTTTTTCTAAAACGACTTGTCCACTCTGCATAACACACTTGGAGCTTTTCCGAACTTGAGTTACGAGTCACCTGACTGAATTAAATGCACACTAGAGTTACGCTTTCAGTATTCAAACTTTTCCTATCGTTTCATAATCAGAAAGAAAACTTCTTTGACCTGTAGCTAGACCTGATTTCCAATTCATTTTCTTATTCGTTTGCTACATAAGTTTTTCTAAAATAACTTTTCGACTCTGCCTGGCACACTTGAAGCTTTTCCGAACCTTGGTGACGAGTCACCTGACTGAATTAAATCGACTCTTGAGTTACACTGACTATTTCCAAACTTTGCCTATCATTTCAATATCAGAAAGAAAACTTCTTTGACCAGAGCTAGTCTCGATTCTGAACTTATTGGCTTTCTGATACAACTTAACGACTGAGCTCCACAGAGGTAAAGCTTTTCCGAGCCTGAGTGACGAGTCAACTGATTGAATTTAATACACACTAGAGTTACCCTTTCAGTATCCCAAACTTTAACTATCCATTCTTTATCAGAGAGAAAACCAAGACTTCTTTCCATTGCACTGCATCAAGACTTCAGTATGAACTTCTCTGCACTGCACTATAGTATGAAACTTCTGAACTTCTCAGCACTTAGAGAGAGAGAGAGAGAGAGAGTGTGTGTGTGTGTGTGTGTGAGAGAGAGAGAGAGAGAGTTAGTGCTTCAGATGCCCTTGGCCTTGGGCCGCCTGCAGCCGCAGGATAGGCAAGCCCGCCACACAGTCGTGTGCGAGGGGTTGCCTACCCTTGACCCGGCAGGCGCTCCAGCCGCGCGTCAAGGTCTCCTGCTCTGGTCCATCCTGACAGGCCTGCTGGACGGCAAGGTCGTGCTCCAGGATGACGAGGTGCTCCACCACGCCATCCTGGTGCACACCAAGCTCGCCGCCGGCGAGGCGGCCGTCATGGCCGCAGGGACACCCCGGGGCAGAGTCCCGGTGCACTCCAAGCTCGCCGCCGGCAAGGCGGCCGTCATGGTCACCACAGGGTCGGTGTCCCGGTGCACCGCCAAGCTCGCCGACGGCGAGGCGGTAGAGTCCCGGTGCACAGCAAGGTCGCCGCCTTCGAGCAGCACCAGAGTATCCTCCCCGTGCACGCCGCGGCCATTAGCGCGGCGCCGCAGCGCGCGGCCGCGCGGGGGAGCAAATGGCTGAGTACGTGGCATGCAACTGCTCTTATTGCAAGCAGCCGCGCCAGTGGCGCCCTCCCTGCAATGCGGTGGCCAAATTCGGAACTTGGTCTGCGCATGCGCACTGCAGCGCCGCGCTGCGCCGCAGCGCCACCAGCGCTGCCTGGTGGCCAAAACGGGAACTTCTCGTTCCAGATAAAAGGCGCCCCGATTTCCAGAGCGGCACAGTCGCCTGAGTTCGCTCCAAGCAACCAGTCCTCTCTCAAGCTAAACTTTTCCAGTCTCTTCAAGACTAAAACTTGTTTCTCCCCCAGTCTTTCTCAAGACTTAAACAATGGCTCTCAATGATATTCTCGATGAGTATGAAGGCGGATGTTTCTATAATGATGAATTGCTCAGTGAAGCATACTCTAATGTCGTGGAATGCATGCGCACGGTCACTCCCATTGAACGCAGTGACCCCCGGCTGCCTGACTTTCTGAAAGCCGGTTACCTTGCTCTCCTGCGGGAAAAATCAAAAGATAACCATCAAGATGCCCTTATCCAACAAGTGGCACTCAAATTAGCCCGGCCTGTCCCTACTGGCCCCGCCCCACCCCGCCCTGCCCTGGAAATGATCGGGGGTGCACGGACACGCTCTTCTGGTCCTGTAGACCCCCAACCCACCCCGGCCCGTCCCGCCTCCCCGCCGCCCGGCCCCGCGGAGTCCCAGCCCGCCTCCCCACGCCCCGCCACGCCGCCCGAACGGAAGCGCGCGCGTTCGCCGGAGCCCGAACCGAAACCGGAGCCCGAACCGGAACCAGTGCCCGTACCGGAACCGGAACCTACTATTGAAATACTGCAAACGCGGGAACGTCATCTCACGAGGTTTAAAGCTACTTTCCGGGAAGAAACAGCCATGATAAAAAATCTTGGAAACGAACTACCCTCTGAACAACTCATGGAGGGAATGTTCGATACTTTACTAACCCGTCAGCGGGACGCTGTTAATGCTAAAGACGATGACCGGGTCATCTTGGAAATTGAAAGCGGTGAAAATGTGAATAAGCCAATCTGGCTATCTTTGAGGCGCACCGACCAACTCAACGGCCGCGTCGTCCTGGACAAACTGGCCAGAGTACTGAATAGCAATGAAAGTTTCCTGGCCAATGGTTTGTTGAGGATAAACTACATCCATGTTCCCACTCCGGAGGCAGGCGGTGCACGGGACGTTGTTGTCCCCAATGAGAGAATAGACCAGTGGCTGGAGAGGAAAATTGCCAGAAAAACTATCTTTTCCCCATCTAACCAAAATGATCAGATGTGTTTGGCGCGGAGCATCGCGGTAGCCGCAGCCAAGGGGGGTATGCAACAAAGTGCCTTCTCCCGGATGAAACAACCACATTCCGCCATTCAGACAAAAGAGGCTAAAAAAATTTGTGAATTGGCGGGTATTGACCCCAATCAACCCTGTGGGCTAGACGAAGTCCGAAAAGTGCAGGATGCTCTTCCCAATCACCGCCTCTGTGTTTTCACAGATAAGAAAGTCAAGGAGTGTGTCTTTAAAGGCGAGTATGCAGTAGGGAAAAAAAATATCTATCTGCTGCTGCACAATGGGCACTTTCACGCCATTCTTTACCCCCTCCAAGCATTTGATTCCCAATATTTATGTGAAAAATGTGTTGTATGTTACAACAACAAGGGGGAGTATCAGTGTGAAGGCAGTTGCTGGCGCTGCCTCGGTCCACGCCCCCACGCCGACCCCCTTCGGCGCTGCGGAGATTGTGGACATAAATTTGCAGGAGATGAATGTTTTGACAATCATAAGACTCTGAAAATCCCAAACACCGACAAGACTAAATGTGACACATTCAAATTTTGTCACGGATGTGAAACTAGTTATTCTAATGCCAGGGGGCGACAACACGTTTGCGGCTTTGTGCATTGTCACTTTTGTAAATTGTATGTGGCGGAAAATCACCTCTGCTACATGCAGAAATGGCAGCCCCGAGAGAAACGGGAGAAGTACAATTACTGTACCGTGTGGTACGATATTGAGGCATCACAACATACTGAAATTGAGGGGAAGACAGGAGTATTCGAGCACCGGCCGGTCCTCCTCGTGTCCCAGGCCGTGTGCGACGAGTGTCAACACATTCCCCAAAATGACTACTTCTGTACCGTCTGCAAGACTCGGCAGCAGGTTTTCCATAACCTGGACGATCCCAATATCAATGTTATGTCCCAGTTCATTTATTACCTTCAGTCTTTCCCTGCCAAGACTGAACTTCTCATTATTGCTCATAATGCAAAAGCTTATGATGGCATTTTTGTTCTGCAAGAGCTCATTGCTCGAAAAATGAAACCAGATCTTATCTTGCAAGGAGCAAAAATTATTTCTATGTCCCTTAATTCATGGAAGTTTATCGACAGTCTGATGTTTATCTCCATGCCCCTTTCTGCCATGCCCAAAGCATTTGGGCTGACAGAACTGAAAAAGGGATATTTCCCATTTTTCGCTATACACCCTGACAATTTTTCATACAAGGGTCCTTTATTTGACCGTGAACTTTACGGTGTTTCGGGAATGAAGTCTCAGGCCGCCCTCACCTTCAATAAATGGTATGATGAGCAAATTGAACAGGGTGTTGTGTTCAATTTCCGTGAGGAGCTCATCGCTTACTGTATATCAGATGTGACTATTTTAAGGCAGGCCTGTCAGGCCTTCAGAAAACTTTTTGAAGAGACTGCCGGCTTTGATGCGATGTTCTGTTCTCTTACCCTATTTTCGGCTTGTCTCTCAGCATATCGCCTTAACTTCATGCCTGAAAACAAGATTGGGCTTGTCCCACCTGGTGGGTACCATGGACGCGGCAAGCAAAGCCACGCTGCCTTGCAATGGCTGGACTTTGAACAGCACAAATTGGGTCAGAAAATTAAGACCAAATACACTGACCGGGAGGTTAAGGTGCTTGGTAAGCCTGTTGATGGTTATGTGGAAGTTCCCCTTCCTCATGGCGGTGTGGAGCGCCGTGTTTATCAGTTCCATGGCGATTATTGGCATTCCTGCCCCAAGCATTACCCTGCACAGCCTGGCGGTGGGGAAAACCGATATGAGCGCACTCTGCGCGTATCAGCGCTGTTCCGAAATTCAGGTTATGTTGTCGTGGAAAAGTGGGAGTGTGACTGGAAGGACGACCTCAAATCCCCCGAGGTCAAAGCCTATTTTGAGGCCCACCCCACCACCCGTTCCCCTCCCCTTGATCTGCGCAAGGCGCTCTGCGGCGGCCGCACCAGCGCGCTCCGCATGTACCACAAGGCAGATCTGGACAAGGGCGAGAAAATCAAGCTGCTGGACGTGGTATCGGAGTACCCGGGAGTCCAACTGCGGGGACGCTTCGTTCATGACCATCCATCAATTTTCCTGGAAGGTGATCCTAACATGCCAGGCATCGACACCTGGAATGGTGTAATTAAATGCACAGTCCTCCCCCCTCAAGATCTGTACCTGCCAGTCCTTCCCTACAAGTGTAGCGGCAAACTTTTGTTTCCCCTGTGCAGAACATGTGCCGAGACAGAAAGCACTGATATTTGTCAACACGCTGACTCGCAGCGCCAGCTCACGGGGGAGTGGTGTGCTCCAGAACTACAGTTAGCCATTCTGGAAAAAGGGTACACTCTGATTACCATTCACGAGCTCTGGCAGTATCCTGGCACCATGCAGTTCAACCCAGAGACTGGCGAGGACGGCCTTTTCTCGGGGTATGTCCGAAGGTTCATGGCGCTTAAGATCCAGGCAAGTGGCTGGCCTGCTGACTGTACAACAAAGGAGCAGCAGGACCGCTTCATTGCCGAGGTGAAAGAGCATGATGGAGTGATTGTGGACCCTGCAAAAATGATTAAGAACCCTGGACTTAGAACTGTGGCAAAACTTTGCCTTAATTCCATGTGGGGAAAACTGTCCGAAGTTGTCTTAAGACCCAAGACTGAACTTTTGTTTAATTATGAGGATCTCATGAAACTTGTGTGTGATCCTACCAAGGAGGTGAGTGCCCTGGTCCCTCTTAGCGAAGAGTGCCTGCAGGTAACCTATAAGCCTGTACAAGACAGTGAAGAAACACTTCCCACCTCATCTGTCGTGCATGGGGTGTTCACTACGGCCCTCGGTCGTCTTCAATTGTATCAGTACTTGGACATGGTGGGGGAGAGAGCTTTGTATCATGACACCGATTCTGTGGCCTACATTTCTAGGTTAGGGGAGCATGATTTACCCCTGGGCACCCATCTTGGTCAGCTGACAGACCAGATTGAGGAGGACTTTGGTCCCGGTTCATTTATCACTGAGTTTGTAGCCGGTGGGCCTAAAAATTATGCCTATAAGGTAGCGGTTGGTGGAGACCTTGACAAAATTAAGGTCTGCATTAAGGTTAGAGGAATAACCATTAACCAATCTTGTGATGCCCTTGTCACTTTTGACAATTTGAAAGCCATGGTGATGGGCGATGTGGATAACATGACTATTCCCATTCCGAGGCAGATCGGCAGACTGCCCGGGTGGAAAGTAGTGAGCCGTGCCACCAGCAAGAACTGGCAGGCCAAAAATACGAAAAGGCGACGCCTGGACTTAGCTCACACAGTCCCACATGGGTACAATGCATGGGCTGACGCGGAACATGAGGATCAGGAAATGTTGGAAGTTCTTGATCTTCTGGGTGACTCATAAATTTTGAGGTTATGGTGCATGGGAGTCTACAAGCTGGCCCAATTACCATGAGGCAGCGCTAGTGTTGCTCACTCAGAGGGATAAAAGGAGCTCCCCCAGCCATGAGGAGCATAGTTGTTTGTATCGCGTTGACCAGTCAACATGTCTCACGCAGCATGCGATGTTCAAATGCTTATGGGCCCAGAGGGACCCATAGTGAAAGAGATTTCCGTCTATGTCTCTGATTTCTTTGGTGATGAATACAAAGTAGTCACTTTCGGGCCGCCGTGCCCTCAGTCCGCCCTTTCAGTTAAAGTCCAAAATCACAATAATTATGTAATTCAAAATATTCATGGACTGTCATGGGATTTGGAGCAGTGTCCCTATGCCTCCCTTAATGAGACACTGAATCTATTAACCTCTCATTTTACTGTGCTCTATGTCAAGGGTGAGCAGAAAAAGAGATTGCTACAGCAATTACTCCCTAATCTCACTGTCATTAACATGGAAACCATGGGATGCCCAGCTCTGAACAAGCTCCCTCGGTTCAATGTGGGCTGCTCCACTGAGCTCCACTCTGTGAATCCTAAACTTTCGTGCGCTGCCAAGAACGCTAAAGCCTTGGCACTATGGCTACAATTTTATTTTGCTGAACAGTAAACAGCCTAATACATCACAAAATTTAAAAAAAATCAAATAAAAACTCATAAAATAATCACTAAACCAATAAAAAATAAAAATCTAAGAGACACCGGAGCAGGGGAGCTGGTCAGTATAAAAGAAAATGCTTTTGATTTTTTAATTCATAACGCGATGAGTGCTCAAATGGATCTGAAGTACCAGCATCCCTGCACTGCCTTGATTGTGGGCGGTACGGGCGCTGGCAAGACGTTTTTCATGAAAAAACTGATTGAAAACAGAGCTGACATGTTCAGTGTGACATTTAAAAATATTATATTTTATTATTCTGAATGGCAGCCTCTGTACGAGGAGCTCAAAGGTGTTGTTGATTTCCGACAAGAACTGCCATTAATGACTGATCACCCACCAGGAGAGGGCCCAAAATTAGTGATTATTGACGACTTTCTGGATGAAATTAAATCTCATGGCCAAGAATTTAAGAGATTTTTCATTAAAGGTTCGCATCATCGTAACCTGTCCATTTTCTTCCTCAGTCAGTCCCTTTTCCCCGATGGACTTCGACAAATTAGTTTAAACTCCCACTATATTGTCTTGTTTAAAACATCAAGGGACTTGGCCCAAATTCGGACATTCTGCCTGCAAGTCGATCCCACACACTGGAAAGCCCTTCTTGAAGCGTATCACGACGCTACACAGGCTGGGCACACCTACATTCTTTTTGATTTCAAGCCCAATCAATTGGACCACCTGAGAATTCGTACCCTTATTTTTCCTGACGAGTCCTGTGTCATTTACATCCCCAAAGCAAAGTATAAAAGGGACCTTGTGGGTATGCAATAGTCATTGCTAAATGATGGCTCCCAGTGTGCAGTCACAGCGTGCTGTCCTGCAAGTCCTTCAGTCAGCTAAACCTAACCTCCGAAAAGCGATTCTCCGTGAATCAGATAAAGCAATTATTTTTGCTATTTGTGAGATCATTGACAATCTCCTTTCAGGGAACATCCCCCTCAGTCCTGCACAAAAGTCCAAACTTAAGCGATACCGCACTGACTTTCGGCGTTTAGTACAAAAGGGTGAGGGTTGGAAAACAAAAAAAGAACATCTTGTTCAAAAAGGGGGTGCCTTCCTGCCCTTATTACTTTCCATTGTAGCCTCTGTGCTCCCTAGCCTTTTCAAATGAATCACGTCAAAAAAATGATACTCGTTCCACATGACAGCGTGGCGAGAATGAATGACCCCACTCCCTCTGTCTCCCATACTCAAATGAGTAAACTAGACACGGAAATGAATTACATTTTGCGAAAACAGTATGCAGATGACTCTGAAAAATGGAAAAAATACAATGAGGCGCTGCAACGTTTCCTCCACTTTTCTAAGGAATCGAACAAACCCATCTCTCTCGAGATAACTAGCATACTCGATGACAAAGAAGAAAAAGAGAATCCTAACCCAACCTCGGCTGTAAGACAGCAGTTAGCTTCAGTCCTTCCAAAGACATATAAAGACCAAGCTCTTAAAATTCATGATTATTTAGCAGTGAGTGGTACACCCATCACGTGGGACGCTCAAGGCATCGTCTCTCTGAAAGGAAGGGCAATTCCGCATTCGAATATAATTGATTTGATTTCTGATCTTACTCGTTATCGAAAGAATTTCGAGCCGCACGGTGTCCATCAGTTCATTCAGACACTAGCGCAATTAAATCTCCCTCTGGACCTGATTGGCAATGAAAAACGAAGAACAGCTTTTCTTCAATCAAAACAGAGTGGTGGCAGTCTTCTTGTGACCGAACCACCTATGAAAAAAATTAAAAAAGAAATAAAAAAGAAAATTGTTGTTCCTAAAAAACATGTCTGGAAAACTTGGTGATATTTTCCACGATCCCGAGCACCCTGCCTCGTATAGTTCGCCCTGGAAACTTTGGCAGGCCTCACACGCTAAGAATATTTTCAAAAACTCGACGAAACATCGTCGAAAACGCGACGGGTCCACCAGCAGTTTTTACCGTCGAAGCACGACGGGAACTGGTCACCACGAAAACACACCGTACGAGGTCCCCGATGGTATCTCCGAGATCCCCCTGACACGGGGACTCCAACGCCGAGGTCGGCATGCCTCTAGGGCAAGCGGATCCGGAGATACGAAGACGTACCACGAGGAGTCCGTCAAAGCCACTTTTTTATTGGAGGCCAAAAGGGGCTGCGGCCTCTGGCCTCGTTCCCTTTGGATGTCCGGGACTTCTGACTGGGGCATCGCGTCGGTGTGGTCTCGGGTCACCCGGGAACCCTCATTGGTCGACGTCGGACCACCGGTGCGCCCAGGATGCCGATGAACGTGGGAGCTGTGCCGCCATCCGGTTCGTCACGGGTACGGCCCTCACCGACGAGGCTCCTGATGGTGTTCCCCGAGACCCATCGATAGGCTCCGAGGTCGACGCCGTGGGCGGCGATAGGCTGCCGAGGTCGACGCCGTGGCCGGCGACGCCTGACGCCGTGGCCGGCGACGCCTGACGCCGTGGCCGGCGACGCCTGACGCCGTGGCCGGCGACGCCTGACGCCGTGGCCGGCGACGCCTGACGCCGTGGCCGGCGACGCCTGACGCCGTGGCCGGCGACGCCGTGGACGGCGACGCCCGACGCCGTGGACGGCGACGCCTGACGCCGTGGCCGGCGACGCCCGACGCCGTGGGCGGCGACGCCGTGGCGGCCGATCCGTGAGCGGCGATAGGCTGCCGAGGTCGACGCCGTGGCCGGCGACGCCGTGACTGTCCAGGTCCACGCCGTGGCCACCGATAGGCTGCCGAGGTCCACGCCGTGGCCGCCGAGGTCCACGCCGTGGCCGCCGAGGTCCACGCTCCACGCCGTGGCCGCCGAGGTCCACGCCGTGCTCGCCGAGGTCCACGCCGTGCCCGCCGAGGTCCACGCCGTGCCCGCCGAGGTCCACGCCGTGGCTGCCGAGGTCCACGCCGTGGCCGCCGAGGTCCACGCCGTAGCGGTCGAGGCCCGCGCCTTGGCCGCCGAGGTCCACACTATGACGGTATCGTGGCTATGCGGGCTATAATGCCAAGGGTCGCCGCCAGCAGCGGCGCACCGCAGGACACGCCAAATGCGAGGCCGTTTATCGTGTACGATTTTGTGTTGATGCATCTTGGCCAGTGCAGTGACTAAGCAAGCGCTTGATAGTGCACATCGCTTCGGTAGCTCTGTCTTTCTCGCACTCTTCAGGCGTCCCCTGTAAGTGCGAGAGAGATTAGTGTGTGTGAGAGAGAAAGGACGATGAAGCGCTCTGAAGCGGACTGATATTCCGCAGTGTGCTTTCTCGCCCCGTCTCTCTCGCACCTACCTGTGGAAGTTGCCCATGAGTGCGAGGGAGACAGAGCGACGCCGCACAGTGGGCCAGAGGACCGGCGCAGGCGGCCAAGACGCGTTTTGAGCTTCAGAGTCGCTTAACAGGACTCGAACCGAACGTGTGACCCCATCAATGAATTGTTCTTCTAACGAGCAATCCATTGGTGGGGTCACGCGTTCGGTTCGATGATCATTTAGCACCTCTGGTCTGGAGCTCAAAATCCGTCCGGAATTTTGACTGCCTTCGGCGGTCGTCTGGCACACTGTGCGCCGGTGTGCGGGGGCCTTGCACGCCCTGCCTCGCCAGTGCAATCCCGGAGATGGGGGGCTGATTCGTGATTTACCCCACAACGACATCAGTAACAAAATGTTGTGAAATTTATTTTTTTTCCTTAAATTTGGTCAAAGACTGCGAAAGTGGGCATTCCCTCTGGCCAGACCCCACCTCCAACACTTCAAATCAGATAATGCTTGTTTGTTGTTTATTTAGTGGAAAATATTGTTTTATGTTTATTGTTGTTTTGATTTCGCTTTCTTTTCCTGAAAACGATTTTCCCTTTTTGCCAGGTCACACTTAGTTACTTTTGTTTTTAATTTTGTGTTTTAGTTTAGTGTGTTGGTACTTTTGAAGCCAGCGAGAGGGCTTGTTCTGTGGCGGCAACGCGGCAACTCACTCTGAGTCGCTCTGAGCACTGAGAGTGGAGTCGTCTCGGCGGTTCGTCTGTGGATGTTGAGGTGACAATCAGTTGTGTTGTTCACAAGTTTAAGCACTACCTAGCTGTTCCTCACAATTTGGCTTTTCGCTGTTGGCGTAATCATGTGATTTTTTACATTTTATTTAACATTAACATACTATTTTGCTGTTGTTTCACATCAGGCCTGTCTCAATCTCTAACCAAACCGAAACCAAACCGTACTGAAAGCATTTTATCAAGTCAAGTTCCTTGTTTAAAGTTCAAGCGTTTCTTTCTGCCTTTAGGCCTTGGTGTCTTGGAAGTGTTTGTCTCAGTGTTTGGTTATTATTTTATCTTTCGATACTACCATTAACCTACAAAAGCTGCCACTTTTAAACCAGCTGCTATAGCTGCTCTTTTCTTGATCTGTCATTGATGTTTCAATCCTTTTGTTTATTTATATCTTTATTACTATCAATCTTTTATCACTTGCTCTGAATCAAGCTCATGATGCAATAACCAAAGGTCAGGACTTAACACATATCCAGAGTTGAGACTGTCTTGCCTTGTAGTCGTGGTCAGACTAAAATTTAGCAAGACTTTTCTTTCTAACCTAACTTTGGCCATGAGTGCCGCCATTCAAGTTTCAGTATACTTCATTGCTTTTTATGTTTTAACCTCACATCCTGTTTACAGAATGAAATCAGCACGATCTTTATCCGAAGAGGAGCTGGTTCAATTTCTTTCGACGGTGGACGAACCAACTAAAGTCCCAAATGACGCAGTCCAGTTTGTGAAAGGTACTTTTTGTTTTTAATCTGCCTTTCATACTTAGTTCAGGAAAATCCTATTTCATATATTATATTACTTTTTCATTTTTGGATATTTTGAAATTCTCCTTTTTCTTTCATCTATAATAGGTAAATTTTGAAGTAAAAATGACTCTTAACTGCTTTCATTGTGCTAAAAAAGTTGATGGCCTTGATCAGCTTGGTAAACATCTAAAATATGTCCATCAACTTGCCCTATCCAAACCGGCCTCTTCTAAAATATTTATATGTGGGCAAAATGGATGCTTAAGTTCATTTACTCTCTTTCGCAATCTGCGTTATCACATTATTCAATTTCATGGTGGAAAATCTTCAAACTCAAATGGCGGTGATGATGAACTAAGTGAAGAAGAAAGTGATTATGATGTTGAAGATAATTTCTACTGTGATGATGAAAATGATAGAAGTGATGAACTTGATAGTGATGATGAATCTGATGATGATGATGATGATGATGATGATGATGGTGATGATGGTGGAGGTGGGGGAGGGGGAGGGGTGGGGGTGGGGGAGGAGGTGGTGATGGTGATGCAGATAATGACCAGATTGGTTTTCCAGAAGGTCCACACCGTATGGCTGTTGAGATGGTCTTAATGTTGCGTGCTGAATCAAATATGACTGACAAAAATGTTAGAAGGGCCATTGATCAGGCAGAAAAAATCTTGGTAGCTGTATGTGAAGATTTAAGAACTGCCACCTCTAACTTTTTGATTGAAACTAACTTGAATGATCACCCATTGGCTGCTGTGTTACTTGACCGCTTCAGATACTGGAAGCCGTTCCACAAATTGAAATCTAGCAGGGGTCAGGAAACCGCCTTTACCAAATATTTTGGCTACATTGCGCCTATTCCAATTCAGTTGCCAGGATTTAGATTTGAGCTTCGCCTTCAAAGAAATGGTGAATACATCCAGAGGCCAATCAGAAATACCTTCATGTATGTTTCTCCTATTCGAACAATTGAGATGGTTTTGCAGCATCAAGAAGTCCTAAACTTCATTGCTACAGAGACTCCAAGAGACGATGATGTTCTGACTGGGTACTGTGACTCCGAGCAGTTCAAGACTCATCAATTCATTCAGCGCCACCAACAGGATCAGATTAAGCCTATTCGACTCAAGATTTATCATGATGGACTGGAGACAGCTAATGGGCTAGGGTCAAGAAAAGTCATCCACAAGACAAATGGGTTTTACATGAAGATAGACAACATTCCTGAAAAGTTACAGGGAAAGTTAGGATCTGTTTTCCTTGTTGCATTGGTCAATGACAATGATATTAGGCAATATGGTTTCAGAGAAGTGCTGCAACCCCTTTTGGATGACCTGCGTGCACTGGAAAGTGAAGATGGGGTTCAAATGGTTGTTCGTGGTGAAGTTGTGACTGTGCATGCTGTTATGACCAACTATTGTGGGGACTCTGAAGCGATTCATGAAATATTTGGTCTTATGGCCTCAGGGGCTAGACATTTTTGCAGGCTTTGCTTAATTTCTGGCAGGAGCTGCATAGTGGGGAAGTATTCCTTGGTGAAAGAAGGACACGTGAGAACCATGCTTTGCAACTTGCTCATGTACGTCAAAATGAGCGGAATGCAACCCTTTATGGGTTAAGAGAAGACTCTGTCTTGCATCAGTTGCGATATTTTCATGTGACTGAATCATATGTTTTTGATACCATGCATGATCATCAGAAAGGTGTAGCGGCTAGTTTAATGAAGTTAGTTTCGAATGTCTTTACAAATGAAGAAGATGGCTTTTTAACGGTAGATGAACTCAACCATAGGATTCTCACTTTTAATTATGGGTATGTTGAACGTCGTAACAAACCCTCAGCTAATTTCTCTCGAGATAGCTTAGCTAGTGCTGGCCATGATCTGAGTCAAAAGGCTGCTCAAACTTCATGCCTGCTTAGAGTATTGCCCTTCATCCTTAGTGATGTAATACCTGAGGGTAATCCTCACATGGAATTGTTGTTGCTGTTTTCAAGGATGACCACAATAATCTTTTCTCATCGACAAAAACCTGGTCACTTGGCATACTTGGATGATATGACAAGAGATTACCAGCAATTTAGATTGCAGCTTTTCCCCACATCAAATCCAATAAACAGAGACCACCATCTCAACCACTACTCTGAATGCTGTCTAGAAAGTGGTCCGATTGATTTGCACTCTTGTCTTGGATTTGAGAGGTTCCATTGTCAAGTTAGCAGACGAGCTAAAGTTTGCTGCAACTTTAGAAATATTGAATTGACAACCAGTCGAACGTGTCAAATATACCAGTGTTCAGTTTGGAGGCGTGACTCTCCTTCAATATTTGATGTTGTTGACCGCATAGTGGGCAGACGGGTCTCAGCAGCTCAAGCTTTGGAATATTTTGAACTCCTACAGACTATAGAAGTTGTGGAAAATGATGTTGTGGAATCAGTTGTGAGTCTGCATGTGTATGGAACTGAATACCGTAGTGGAATGTTTTTGATAGTGGATGTAGGTGGAGGTGAAGATCAGGAAGACCCTACTTTTGCTCAAATTTCAGCAGTTTTCATCTTTCAAAACACTCCATATGCTGTTTGTTCCTCTTGGTTAACTGTGAGCAATGACGTCAACTTCAATGCTTATCGGGTAGAAGATAGAGACATCAAAAATGATCGGTTGGTTCGTTTGGACACATTGGTTTATTACCAACCAATAAGTATCTGGAGATCTGTGGGGACAAATTTTTGTTATCTTTCTCCAAAACATGTCATTTTCTAGTAGTGGCTGTGTATGTGGTGAGTTAATTTCAAGAAAACATGGAAAAAACACTAAGAATTAATCAAAACATTGTGTGATGCTGTGTTGTTCTGATTTTGTTTTCAATATTTTAGGTAAACTAATTAGTTTATTTGAAGAGTTTGATTGCAATCTTTGATTATTGTTTTTGTAGATGGCCAGTTCAACGGGGAAATTTTTTTCTCAATGACTAAAGAAGACCTGCTATCCTGTGGTCTTCCTGCTGCCCACAGCTTCACCTTGTTCAGAGTCATTGAGAAATTTAAGAATATCTCTGTAAGTACTCAAGTACTGTACCACATATGATATAAATTTTCATGTTTGCTGTAGTTTTACCTTTTACTTCATTTGCTTTCCTTTTCTACATAGGTATCAGCTAGCATTCAAGTCCAGAAATTCCCTGGCTCAGCTGGTCAAGCCTCACAAAGCCGACCAGCTCTGGCAGAGATCATGACGAATGAAAACCCTAGTAACTCTAATGAAGTAAGAAAAAGAAGGATGGATCCACCAGATGATGGCTCTCCTACACGAAAAAGAGCAACGGCAACGATTGATAAATGTGACAAAGTATTATTTTCAAATCTTCATCCACAAAAAGGTTTTAAAGCATATGTTAGGGTAAGGCTTTCATTTTTTCTTGACTTCTGTTATTTTAATGTATCATTAGTTTTATATTTTAATCGTTGTTTTTTAATTTACGTTTCTCCAGATCCCTATTAAGCGGTCACTGCAATCAAGACCAGACCTTATAGAAGCCATGAAGTCTGGAGTGCTACTGCCTATCCCCAAAAGGGAAGCAATGGATATTTTAATTACTGCCATGTACAATCAAATCCAATCTTGGTAAAGAAAATGATTTAGAGTTTTTTAGGGTAATAATTTCTGACCTACTTTCATGGATGTAAACTTACATTTTCAGGTACCCTCATACAGATGCCAAAGTAAAACTTGCTCAATATATAGTATCTGTCTTTCCAAAGTTGGCCTCATGCACAGGGGACAGATGGGTATGCATCAACACTGCTTATTTTGCTCAATATCAGTAATTTTATATTACCAAGACTGACTTACTATTCTTGTTCTATCTTCCAGTCTGCATTCTTTGACCGTGGAACTGGAACCGGTCACATTCAGACTGCCCTTAATGGAAAGCGGGTTCAGAATCAAGTTAGAGTACGCAATCCTGCCTCAACAACTGCTGCATCGGCTGAGAAACCTGGCACCTCATCTGCATCAACTGAGAAACCTGCAACCTCATCCACATCTTTAGAGGAGGCTGCCACCTCATCTGCATCTAAAACTGGACCCAACGCTAATGGTATGTTTTTCAAATAGGGTCTTTTATTATCAGTAACAGCTTCAGAACTGGGTCTCTTAATTTTCAGTTCCAACAACAGTGACCGTTTCAGATCAAGATGAAATAGAGGTTTGTTTCTAATTTGTATTTTTGTTGTACAGTAGCTCATAGAAGATATCAATCTTTATTTTTCTTGCAGATAGTAAACCTTGCTCTCCGTACTGACACCCCAGAGAATCGCCTAAGTATAATCACTAACATGCATAAGTTTTACCCAGTTAGGCAAGATATGTTGCGAAACAACATACCAACTGAAGAAATTATTGCCAGATTTCCCAAACTTTTTAGTTATGAGGGAGCATTGGTAAATAGAGTATTACTGTTACTTGAATGTTTAAAATTATTCTCAGTAGTTACATAAAAACTTTTTTTTTCAGATTGATGCTGATTTTTCTGCTTTGAAAGGCACAGTAGGTGATAATTTTCTGGGTACCTACACTCTTATCTACCAACCATCAATTTTAAAATATCTCCAGACTTACAACAACAACATTTTACTAAAACTGAGTAGTTATAAAGAAGGTAATATTCTTCTCAAGTTCAAACACATGGTCATAGGAAGTTTTTATAAAGAGTGGAAATTTATTTACAGATGCATTGAAATCACTTCTCAGCCTAGTTGCACTTCTTCCGAAGTATCCATGGCAGTCAAGAAAAGTCAATGTAAGATCATTTAATGATTATTGTTTAGTTGCAAAATATCTAAGCCTTATTAATGTTTCTATTTTAATTGTAGGCAAAGAATCCAGTCCCTGCAAAAGGTCCAATAGTGTATGAAGCCAACACCAAGGTTGATCGCATGGTTACGTTTCCACATCCTGCTCTAATGCAAGTAATTGGCGTAAGTACTTAAATTTAATTTCATGGTTAAGTGAGATCATTGTTTTCAGCGCATTGACATGCCATTTACATTTCAATCTTTGCAGACCAATACTGAAGTCAGCAGGTATAAAAGTACCTTTTACAGAACCAGGCCTGATGGCAGTGTCATGGTTCAACCATATTTACTATTTGTTAGTGATGACTGTACTAATGGTACATTCTATCTAAAAGCAAACTACCGTACCATGTTTCTGGGACCTTCACCCTTGCGAGCCATGGAAGTTTTAGTAAAATACCATCATATTTTTGATTTGGAATATGACACCGATTTAGCACACTTCTACGATTTCCTTGAATTTGTGTTTGGTTTAAAAAAAAAATTAGTTGCTAAGATGTCCCAACTGGTCACTTCCCTTCAACAAATTCAGTCATAACTTATGGTTTATGGTAACCACATTCAAGTTTACTTAACATTCTCTATACTAACAGTATTCCTGTTATTACTGTGATTATAACCATTCTGTGATTTGTCATTCTTAGGTTTGAGGGCATAGTTTTTATTCTCTGATCTGTTTCAAAAGTAAGTTAAAGTGGGTAACATTGTAAAAGCTACGATATGACTTTAAAAAATCATATAGATATAGAGAGATTAATGGTTTTGTTAAAATGTGCCTTCATTAAAGATTATTTTTTTAAAAAATAAGGTTCAAAAAAACTTACTTGTTTTGTTATCTTTAAGGTAATTTAACTTTCTTCTGCTAACTTTGCTCCAACTGAGACTAAATATCAAACATTTTGTACATGTGACTTAAGTAGTAATTACTATGACTGATAACTTCCTTTTTTAACACACAGTTTTGTGTGCCAATCAACAGTATTTCTTATAAGTGTATTGACATTTAATGTCCTTTATTTTATTTCCCAGTTCACGTTCGCAGTGAGATTTTTCATTCAAATGTAATGGTCACAAAAATTTAATTCTACATAAATTAATTTCCAAAATTTATCATAACATCACGATTAAGTTTGCTTAGAATCTCCAAACCACTGGTATATTTCTTTTTACTGTGTTTTTAAATACTCAGTGACCTGACATTAATCGGTTTAACAGCATAACTTTATAATATGTGATCTGATCTATTTTGAACTAAGTGAGTCAAAGTGGATGGCATTTGAATCTATTATAACTTAATGAAATCAGATGTGTGTATAAAAGTAAATTATTTTGTTAAAAATGCTTTCATACAATAGTGTTATTATTTTTAAGTTGCATTATTAAAAAGGCCTTAGTTCGTTAATCTTTAAGATAAACTGCTACCTTTTCTTTGAGCCCAATGTTCAAACATGTCACTTAAGTAGAAAAATCTGTGATTCTCTTTGATTAAGTCATCTCATTATTTTGTGTTTTGTTCCAGTGAGGAAGTAACAAATAAAAAAAACTGCTAAATACACAATTTGTTTTATTTTAATTCACACCCTGCATACATAAATTATCGCAACATTTTGTGAATCGTGTAAATCACGAATCAGCCCCCCAACACCCGTGATTGCACTGGCGAGGCAGGGCGTGCGAGGCCCCCCCACACACCGGCGCACAGTGGGCCAGATGACCGGCGGAGGTGGTTCCAATTAGTGGGGTCACACGTTCGGTTCCTGTTTAGCGACTCTGAAGCTCAAAACGCGTCTTGGCCGCCTGCGCCGGTCCTCTGGCCCACTGTGCGGCGTCGCTCTGTCTCCCTCGCACTCATGGGCAACTTCCACAGGTAGGTGCGAGAGAGACGGGGCGAGAAAGCACACTGCGGAATATCAGTCCGCTTCAGAGCGCTTCATCGTCCTTTCTCTCTCACACACACTAATCTCTCTCGCACTTACAGGGGACGCCTGAAGAGTGCGAGAAAGACAGAGCTACCGAAGCGATGTGCACTATCAAGCGCTTGCTTAGTCACTGCACTGGCCAAGATGCATCAACACAAAATCGTACACGATAAACGGCCTCGCATTTGGCGTGTCCTGCGGTGCGCCGCTGCTGGCGGCGACCCTTGGCATTATAGCCCGCATAGCCACGATACCGTCATGGTGTGGACCTCGGCGGCCAAGGCGCGGGCCTCGACCGCTACGGCGTGGACCTCGGCTGACCTCGGCGGGCACGGCGTGGACCTCGGCGGGCACGGCGTGGACCTCGGCGGGCACGGCGTGGACCTCGGCGAGCACGGCGTGGACCTCGGCGGCCACGGCGTGGACCTCGGCGGCCACGGCGTGGACCCCGGCGGCCACGGCGTTGACCTCGGCGGCCACGGCGTGGACATCGGCAGCCTATCGGCGGCCACGGCGTGGACCTCGGCGGCCACGGCGTGGCCCTCAGTGGCCACGGCGTGGACCTCGGCAGCCTATCGGTGGCCACGGCGTCGACCTAGACAGTCACGGCGTCGCCGGCCACGGCGTCGACCTCGGCAGCCTATCGCCGCTCACGGATCGGACGCCACGGCGTCGCCGTCCACGGCGTCGGGCGTCGCCGTCCACGGCGTCGGGCGTCGCCGGCCACGGCGTCAGGCGTCGCCGGCCACGGCGTCAGGCGTCGCCGGCCACGGCGTCAGGCGTCGCCGGCCACGGCGTCAGGCGTCGTCGGCCACGGCGTCGCCGGCCACGGCGTCGACCTCGGCAGCCTATCGCCGCTCACGGATCGGCCGCCACGGCGTCGCCGTCCACGGCGTCGCCGTCCACGGCGTCGCCGTCCACGGCGTCGGGCGTCGCCGTCCACGGCGTCGGGCGTCGCCGTCCACGGCGTCGGGCGTCGCCGCCCACGGCGTCGGGCGTCGCCGCCCACGGCGTCGGGCGTCGCCGCCCACGGCGTCGGGCGTCGCCGCCCACGGCGTCGGGCGTCGCCGGCCACGGCGTCAGGCGTCGCCGGCCACGGCGTCAGGCGTCGCCGGCCACGGCGTCAGACGTCGCCGGCCACGGCGTCAGGCGTCGCCGGCCACGGCGTCAGGCGTCGCCGGCCACGGCGTCAGGCGTCGCCGGCCACGGCGTCAGGCGTCGCCGGCCACGGCGTCAGGCGTCGTCGGCCACGGCGTCGCCGTCCACGGCGTCGACCTCGGCAGCCTATCGCCGCTCACGGATCGGCCGCCACGGCGTCGCCGTCCACGGCGTCGGGCGTCGTCGTCCACGGCGTCGGGCGTCGCCGTCCACGGCGTCAGGCGTCGCCGGCCACGGCGTCAGGCGTCGCCGGCCACGGCGTCAGACGTCGCCGGCCACGGCGTCAGGCGTCGCCGGCCACGGCGTCAGACGTCGCCGGCCACGGCGTCAGGCGTCGCCGGCCACGGCGTCAGGCGTCGTCGGCCACGGCGTCGCCGTCCACGGCGTCGACCTCGGCAGCCTATCGCCGCCCACGGATCGGCAGCCACGGCGTCGGGCGTCGTCGTCCACGGCGTCGCCGGCCACGGCGTCAGGCGTCGCCGGCCACGGCGTCAGGCGTCGCCGGCCACGGCGTCAGGCGTCGCCGGCCACGGCATCAGGCGTCGCCGGCCACGGCGTCAGGCGTCGCCGTCCACGGCGTCGACATCGGCAGCCTATCGCCGCCCACGGATCGGCAGCCACGGCGTCGGGCGTCGTCGTCCACGGCGTCGACCTCGGCAGCCTATCGCCGCCCACGGCGTCGCCCTCGGGAGCCTATCGATGGGTCTCGGGGAACACCATCAGGAGCCTCGTCGGTGAGGGCCGTACCCGTGACGAACCGGATGGCGGCACAGCTCCCACGTTCATCGGCATCCTGGGCGCACCGGTGGTCCGACGTCGACCAATGAGGGTTCCCGGGTGACCCGAGACCACACCGACGCGATGCCCCAGTCAGAAGTCCCGGACATCCAAAGGGAACGAGGCCAGAGGCCGCAGCCCCTTTTGGCCTCCAATAAAAAAGTGGCTTTGACGGACTCCTCGTGGTACGTCCTCGTATCTCCGGATCCGCTTGCCCTAAAGGCATGCCGACCTCGGCGTTGGAGTCCCCGTGTCAAAGGGGTCTTGGAGACACCATCGGGGACCTCGTCGGTGAGGGCCGTACCCGTGACGAACCGGATGGCGGCACAGTTCCCACGTTCATCGGCATCCTGGGCGCACCGGTGGTCCGACGTCGACCAATGAGGGTTCCCGGGTGACCCGAGACCACACCGACGCGATGCCCCAGTCAGAAGTCCCGGACATCCAAAGGGAACGAGGCCAGAGGCCGCAGCCCCTTTTGGCCTCCAATAAAAAAGTGGCTTTGACGGACTCCTCGTGGTACGTCCTCGTATCTCCGGATCCGCTTGCCCTAAAGGCATGCCGACCTCGGCGTTGGAGTCCCCGTGTCAAAGGGGTCTTGGAGACACCATCGGGGACCTCGTAGGGGGTGTTTCTCGTGGTGACCAGTTCCCGTCGTGCTTCGACGGCATACTCATCGACGGGAACCCGTCGTGGTCTCGTCAAAGATTCGGAGACCTTTTTTCACCGTCGTTGTCTCGTGACTTCGACGAGCGTCCTCGCCGGCTTCGACGGCCACCAGCAGTTTCTCGTCGAAAAGGCTATTTTCGTCGCAAATACGACGTGAGTTTTCGAAAAAATTCTTAGCGTGCAGGCAAAAATAAAGAACAAGTAGATCATTATCTGCAAGGGGAAGATGCTTATACTTTGCACAAACCCGCGAGACGCAATTTTCCTCGTAATGTAACCTATGCTGACAACATTGACGAGTCCTGGCAAACTGATTTGACAGATTTTACGTCACTAAAGGAAGATAATCACAATCACACCTTTGTTTTATGTGTCATTGATGTCTTTTCAAAATTTGGATGGGCTATTCCGCTCAAGAACAAGTCGGCACCCTCCATTGTTAATGGGTTTGAAACATTGTTCCGACAAACAACGAGACGCCCTGTCCGTCTGTTTTCGGACAGAGGTACGGAATACAAAAACAAGCTTGTTCAGCAGTTTCTGAAAAAACACAACATTAAATATATCGCTACAAATAACCCCGATGTAAAATGCTCAGTCGTAGAGCGTTGGCAAAAAACAATAAAAACAAAACTGTTCAGATACTTTACTGCAACTGGAAATTATTGCTATGTGGATGGTGCCCTGGAAAAAATAGTGGATGCTTACAATCACACTTATCACAGGTCCATTAAAATGCGGCCTGTGGATGTCACGGAAGACAAGGTTCTGGAAGTATATAATAACCTGTACCATAAACTAAAGCTCACAAATAAAAAAAACAAGTTTAAAGTTGGTGACTATGTCCGAATCAGTAGGGAGAAAAAAAGGTTCGAGAAGGGATATACCTGGAACTGGTCAGACGAAATTTTTAAGGTCATTCAGGTCATTCCTCATGCACTGCCGGTGTACCGCCTGGAGGATCTCGATCAGGATCCAATTGAAGGGACATTTTATGAAATGGAGCTTCAGAAGGTCACGAAGCCCGAGGTGTTCAAAATCGCATATATAGTGCGATCAAAAGGCCAGAAGAATAGTCGAAAGCACCTGGTGCACTGGAGAGGTTATCCGAAAAAGAGTCGTTCCTGGATTCTAGATTCCGATCTTGTGTAATGGATTTCTATGCTTTTCTCCCCAGCAATGCTAGTCCTCAGGTCTATCCGGACAATAAAACATCCCATTTTAAAATAGAGTTATCAAAACGAATGGAGTTGCATGGCCAATGGCAGGCGGCTCTCATTGAGCTTCATTACCCCAACACGATTGCCCAGGTGATTGAGGGTGAAAATGAAATCACTTTACTGGCCCCAGACTCTGTGGACACGGTTTTTGTCAAACCGGGATGCTTCCCCACTAAGGTTGAATTTCTGGAAGCAGTGAGTGTTGCCGTGTCTGTCTTGAACAACGACATTCAAGGTGACCCCCCACTGTCTGAAACAAACGACCATCGAGTCGAGTTTCGGCCATTTCAGCCCGACAGACTCGATATGAAAGTCAACTTCTCTCCTCGTCTTGCTCTTCAACTTGGTCTCGACCATCATGGCCCATACCCTGCAAACGAAAAAATAAGTGGCGTCAAGCCTGTCGAAATGAGTTTGGGCATTCCACCACAACTCTTTATTTACCTGGACATTCTGGCCGACCAGATTATCGGACACACCCGGGCCCCTATACTTCGCACAGTACCTGTCGATATAAATGCGCGGTTTGGCAGTATGACCATTTTCCACTGCGAGCACCCCATTTACTTTGACTTAAACACGCGGTCGTTTGACACCTTTCAGATAGATATAAGGGACCACGCGGGGCGTTATCTCCCATTTTCACACGGGACATTGACCTTGCTAGTTCATTTCCGACAAGTGTCTTAGAAAAAACAAGCTAGGGCCCGCCCTTCCGTCGAACCGAGTTGCCAGCTCCGCTTCGCTGCGCCGGCAACTCGGTTCGACAGGGGGCCGGCCCAGCTTGGCCTGCCGGCGGCCTTTCCTCGGGCCTTCGGCCCTCGCATCAGACCCAACTTGGCCAGTCGAAGGCCCGGGCCTTCGGCCCGCTCTCATCAAACACCCCGTGAGCGGGTAAGGCAAAGTTATCGATGTACCATCGTGACTTAGGCCCGCCCTTCTATTCACAATATGCAAAAGTCCTTACACTTTTTACTCCAACTGTCCTTAGAATATGCCCATTTCATTTGTCTCTTAGCCCTCATTCCGAAAATACTCATATTTGCCATGCTACTGCAACTCCTTGCAATGGAGGCACAGCAGGAGCGCAAAACGAGCCCGTCGCACTTTTTCACATAACTCATGAAGGCGGGCTCCTGGACCCCCCTTCCGACCCCTCGTTGAAGAGGTCTTGCCAAGACCTATCGAAAACTTAAGTAAAAATTTTCAGTCGGTCGACCCCCTTTTTTCAAGATCCTGATGTGACTAATAGACGAAGTCGGGCTCCTGGACCCCCTTTCCGACCCCTCGTTGAAAAGGTCTTGCTGAGACCAATCGAAATCTGCAATAAATTTTTTTAGTCGGTCGACCCCCTTTTTTGAAGATCCTGATCTGGCCAACTTGTAAAAGCGGCCGATGGGGTCGGGACCAGGTCCATTCATCTTGTCTCGTCGCCCTGATTCCAAAAATACCTCTATGTGCCCTGCTAGCACCAATAATGGCGGAAATCCCCCTCCCGCCCATGCAAACCATGATGCAGCTGCTGCAGGCCTTGCGCGGGTCGGACGGGATTTGCACCACCGGATTGTTTGTTCGGACGGCCCTCCTGAAGTACCCTCCAAATCTGGTCACTCCAGCTCAACTCCTTCCTTGTACACAGACGACGACAACAACGACGACGACACACAGACACAAAGGCAAATGCATATGCCCTCCCCCTATTTTTTGAATAGAAGGGCGGGCCAAAAATGGCTCCGCAAAACCAAATCACTCATCATTACGTCACTCAGGCCGGCGGCGGTTTCGGTCAATTTTACGCGGGTAGTTCATATCAGAAGGGGCACGGCATTGGTTCCTGGCTCGGCGGGCTCTTCCGGACGATTCTCCCTATTCTCCGCAGCGGTGCGTCTGCCGTGGGGAAGGAGGCGGCCCGGGCGGGTAGCGCTGTGCTGGCTGATGTCGCGAACGGGCAGAATTTCCGCGGTAGTTTGAGTAAACGCACGGGGGAGGCTGCGGGCAACCTGGCCAACCAGGCCAAGCGAAAAGCCGACTCGATGGCTGGGTCCGGTGCTATAAAAAGGCGGAAGAAAGCCCCTAAGGCTCATAACGTTCCGAACTCTCGAAAGAGAAAGACGTCCACTAGTGTGGATTACTTTACTTAGAAAAAATGGCATTCATGCATGCTGCTTCTTCGGAGTGTCTCCGTTCTGAATTGGATCTGTGGATCATTCCACCCACTCGGACCGCACTTGAATCGACTCACTGGGTTCTTTACAAACCCTTGACCACATTGGATGCGTCAAACACAGTCGAATTTTCCATACCTGGCGTGGGTCATGAGTACATAGACCCCGCCCACACTCTGCTGTACGTCAAAGCCAAAATTGTTAAGGCTGATGGTACAGACATTGTAGAAAACGATCGAAATGATGCAGCCCCTATTAATTACCCCCTCCACGCTCTGTGGAGTCAAGTGGATGTGAGTCTTAATCAAAAAGTCATTAGTCATTCAAGCATGACCTATGCTTACAGAGCTTACATAGAATCCCTCATGAATTATGACGCCTCGGCTAAAAAGTCCCACATGACTCAGCGCATGTGGTACGAGGACACCCCTAACCATTTCGATTCTCTCGAAAGCGCTCAAAACCTAGGACTGGCATGGCGACGATCACGCACATCAAACAGTCGGCAATTCGAGTTGATGGGTCCCCTTCACATTGATTTCTTCAATCAGGATCATTTTCTTCTGAATAACGTGGAGCTAAGAATCAAGCTTACGCGAAACCGTGACGCGTTCACCCTCATGTCCACTGCTGGTACAGAGCGCATCAAACTTTTGGATGCGACTCTCTATGTCCGTAAAGTAGTGGTTTCGCCCACTGTGCTGCTCGGCCACGCACAGGCTCTTGAAAAGTCTCCTGCCAAATACCCTGTAAACAGAGTTGACATTAAAACAGTCACGATAACACAGGGGCTGCGAGACAAAAATTTGGACAACCTGTTCATGAACCAACTCCCTCAAAGAATTATTATTGGTTTTGTTGATAATCGCGCCTTTAATGGCGATTACGCTCGGAATGGTTTTAATTTCCAACATTTTGGGCTGAGCGATTAGCGAAGCCAGTTACTCCAGTGGGGTTGAAAAGTTTTGTCTGTCTGTCTGTCTGTTTGTCTGTTTGTGTGTCCGCACTACTCCTCCCAAACGGCTCGGCCGATCGAGACGAGATTTTGCAGGGTTGTTAGGTATATCCTTGGCTCGCCACACGCCGAAATTCAACTCTCTATCTCAAATAATTTAGTCGTACCAACGAAAAAACACTAAAAAAAACGGCAGAAAAAGTGCAACTTCTCAGTGACTTTATATTTTAGAGACATTTTTACATGATTTCGTATGTTTTTGAAGGTGCTGATGACGAAAATGAAATCAATTTCGACCCCTGACCAAACTTTTACCAGCGAATTGGCTACCTCGGCCCGAATTTACTAACAAAATCAACTTTGACCCTTCATCTTCAAAAAAGGGGGTCGACCGACTAAAAATTTTTATTGCAGATTTCGATAGGTCTCGGCAAGACCTTTTCAAAGAGGGGTCGGAAGGGGGGTCTAGGAGCCCGACTTCATTAGTTAGCCGAATCAGGATCTTGAAAAAAGGGGATCGACCGACTAAAAAATTTTATTGCAGATTTCGATAGGTCTCGGCAAGACCTTTTCAAAGAGGGGTCGGAAGGGGGGTCTAGGAGCCCGACTTCATCAGTTTGCCGAACCAGGATCTTGAAAAAAGGGGATCGACCGACTAAAAATTTTTATTGCAGATTTCGATAGGCCTCGGCAAGACCTTTTCAAAGAGGGGTCGGAAGGGGGGTCTAGGAGCCCGACTTCATCAGTTTGCCGAATCAGGATCTTGAAAAAAGGGGATTGACCGACTAAAAAATTTTATTGCAGGTTTCACGTGGTGCATTACTCAATGCCTCAAAAATCCTTGAGACAGCTTGCCGAAGGCAAGCAGGGAAGCGCCGCAGGCCAAGGTAGGTGTAACGCCAGGCGTGGATTGTCGTAACTGGCGCAGCATCGCGAAGCCTGTTACGACAAGACAAGGTCTGGCGTAAACCTACCTTGTAATTTGAATTACTTGAGTCTTATGGTCGACGGCCACCCTGTCCCCTCCCAACCCCTTACCCCTGACTTTGCTAATGGGTTGTACATGGAATGCTACAACACCCTTTTCTGTGGAACAGGAATACATTGGAAAGATGAAGGTAACAATATCAGTTTCTCCGATTACCCTGGAGGAAACACTCTGTTCTGTTTCGATCTGTCACCTGACCTGTCGGCCAGCGAACCTCACTGGAATCTCCAGAAGCAAGGCACTCTCCGTCTAGAGTTGAAGTTTGCAACAGCCCTTGCTCAACCTATAAATTGCATTGTATATGCGGAATTTCAGAATCTGATTGAGATCGATAAACATCGAAACGTGGTTGTCGATTACAACGTCTAAAGAATTATAGAAAATAAAACTTTTAAAAAGTAAATAAAAATTTTTTAAAATAATCAATAAAACTAAAAAATATGGATGGGCATTCCCTAGATTCGCTCATGAGAAAATAAAAACATGTGGCACCTATGTTCGAAGGCGTGTTTGCCTCAGACACATTACCACATCGCCTACACAAGCGCCCCGCCTTGCTGATTGCCAACACGGACCCCATCACGAAACCGGGTCAACATTGGGTTGCTTTTTACATTGGCAAAAATGGCGCGGGTGAATTCTGGGACTCTTATGGCATGCCACCTATTGTCCCGAATCACAGAAAGTTTCTTGACCGACTTTGTAAAAAGTGGACTTACAACCATACAAGTTTACAGTCTATTGATTCCCAAGTGTGTGGCGAGTACTGTCTGTTGTATTTGATTCACCGCGCCCATAATATTTCTCTGCATACTTTTGTCAAAAAATTATTTTGTTCAGACACTGAAAAAAACGACAAAGTTGTACACGCTATGTACAAACGCATGTTTGGACACAAAAAGAATTGTATGTTGCAACACAAAACGAATGTGCAAACATCATGCACAAGAAAAAAATAACGAGTTCGATAGAAAAAATTGTACAAGAAAAAATTTTCGTGCAAGAAAAAAATATTTTTGTACATAAAAAAATTTTTGGTACATAAAAAAACTTTTGGTACGAAAAAAAATTTTGGTCCATAAGAAATGCACGTGTTAGTACATAAAAAAAATTTTGGTACAGAAAAAAATTTTGGTACAGAAAATTATTTTGCGGTACAGAAAAAAATTTCTGGAAATTGCTACAAATTTTTCTGGGCATTTCTGGAAACACCAAGAAATTTCGGTGCTCTTTTCAAAATCACTTAAATTTTTTTGGGCATTTCTGGAAAACTTCAAGAAATTTCTGGGCATTTTCTAAAAACGTAAAGATTTTTCTGGGCATTTCTAGAAAACACTAGAAATTTTCTAGGCATTTCTGGCATTTCCCGGCGCGTTCCCGGACGGTCCCCCGGCGCGTTTCCGGACGGTCCCCCCAGCGCGGCGCGATCGCGGACGGTCCCTGGCGCGGTTCGTTCCCGGACGGCACCCCGGCGCGCCGTGAACGCGGACTGACGTCACACACCGCGGCTCCGCGTCGCGGCGCGCGGCGGCCGGGGGGGAAGGGGAGGAGTAACTTAGGCTGGGTTAGCGCCCCTGTCGTAACCAAGCAATTAGGTTTGGGTTACCCTCGCTCAAGATACCATCATGACTGAGAGTACGACCCAGTATGTGGAGTGGGCGACTTAGGTTTGGGTTACCCTCGCTCAAGATGTCAACATGACTGAAAGTACGACCCAGTATGTGGAGTGGGCGACTTAGGTTTGGGTTACCCTCGCTCAAGATACCATCATGACTGAAAGTGACTGAAAGTCCTATCCATGGGAAAAGTGACTGAAAGTCCTATCTATACTACTTACATAGCTATGAACGATTTTGCACATGCGTAAGCTCTGCATAATATTATGCATAACAACGAATAATTTATACATAGTTATGAATAAACTATGCATAACAACGTATAATATTATGCATAACAAACGCACGTGCAAAATCGTGCATAACTATGAACAAAAAAGTACATAAGGATTTAGTGTGCATGTCTCACGCTTGCAAGAGTGAGACACGGTTTGTCTCACGCTTGCAAGTGTGAGACACAGTTTGTCTCACGCTTGCAAGTGTGAGACACGGTTTGTCTCCTACTTGCTGCATATGGTTCCGACGGAACCCACGCTTGCATGTGTGAGACAAACTGTGTCTCACACTTGCAAGCGTGAGACACACCGTGTCTCACACTTGCAAGCGTGAGGCAAACCGTGTCTCACACTTGAAAGCGTGAGACTAACGTGGCTCACACTTGCAAGCGTGAGACATGTTGGTATGCACTTGTAAGTGCGAGACTGTCTCACACTTGGATTTGCAGTGTACATTCTCGCTCTGACAGTTCAGACAGCGATAGGGTTGACCGAGCGGAGTATTCTCAGTAATTCTAGAAAAATATTTCAGCCGGAGAAATGATATCGGACACTCGTCAGCATGCGGAAAATAAAAGGGACAACGTGAGTTGAGGCCGGTCAGGTCGTCCGGCACACTGGGCGCGTGGGAGGAGGGGAGGAGCTGCGGCGCTCGGCTCGGCTCCGCTCGGCTCGGCACCGCTCGGCTCGGCACCGCTCGGCTCGGCACCGGCGGCGTGGCCTGGTGTTGCGGGGGAAGGGTTCCGCTCCGGTCGGAACTCGTGCGGTGGCGGGAGAATTCAAATTGACCGTTAAGTGTTCGGCTCCGCGCTTGGCTCCGCGCTCGGCGCGCGGCGCTCACAGATCAAAACTCGGACCATACACTCGCGGAGTACGCTCAGATCAGTAGCTCAGTGGGTTAGCGTGTGTGTTCTGTTGCGCTTCTCAGCGCGGAGACACGGGTTCAATACCCACTGGGTGAAGTCGCCCTTTTCTTCACTTACTTCGTGTTCCTGCCGTGAGGTGGCGCACGTGGCGCTGGCGGCAGGGTATAAATCTAGGGAGCGCGTCCTCCGGGGCATCATTCTTCATTCAGACGCTGACCAGTCCACATCAGCTCAGCACGATGACTTACGCTATCTGCGACATTCAGATGCTCCGAGGCAAGTACGGGGAGTATGTGCTCAAACAGGTTTCGTTCTATGATCAAAACGAGGCGGCCCAGGTCCACAAGTCGACCACATTCCTCCCTCCTTACCCCGGAGATACAATCCCAGAGAAGCAGAAGAGGCAAAACAACTACATTGTGAATCGGCTCCATTCCCTTCCCTGGGACACGGGGTTGACCCTATGACAGGCTCCCGCAGACTCTGAGTGAAATGGCCACAGAGTACGATTTTCTCTACGTCAAAGGCGATGAGAAAAAGAGAATTCTCGAATTTTTCTCACCCTCAAAAAGGGTGTTTGATGTCGAGAGATTCGGTTGCCCCAGCCTGAGAAAACTACCGAAGGTATGGGCGCCTTGTCACAATGACACCGTAGGGTCACACAGCACCAAAAACTGCGCAGCGCGCAATGCCATAAGCGTGTGGGTTCGTGGATGCAAAGGTACCTCAACTCACCTAAATGAGTGTACACGGTAAAAAAAAACCCTGAAAAATGCACAAAAAAATCATAAAATATCAAAACTCCCTAAAAATATTGCCATTGATTTATGTCTGATTAGGCGCACAGGAGACAGCAAGCAGGCCCGCCCCGCCAACAGTCGCGCGGGTGACCTGGGGACAGAGCGCAGCGGGTTGCCTATCCACCAGGCGCTCCGCACACACAAGCGCACAGTGGGCTGCCCTTGGTTCCAGGCTGTCAGGTGACTTGGGGGCCTCGAAGGGTAGGTGAGACCCACCCCTTGACTTAGGTTAGGTTACACCCCTCATCTTCACTCCGCCCAAAAAAAAAAAAAAAAAAAAAAAAATCCGAAAAGAAATATTTGGACTTAGGTTGGGTTAGGCCTCCTTGGGTGACATGGGGACATGTTACCTGGGGGGTCACAAGATGGCGGGTGTGACCAGGGGGGATCTATACTACTGAGAAGTAGCTTGTCAACAGTTTGCGGGAATTTATCAAACTAAACCTTCGATTTACGTTGAATGTGACCGCACTCGCTGAAGCGTTCAACCTTTACTTGAAACAGTTTCAGAAATCTAGTTGTGAAAAGTCATAAGTCATCTGGATTTTAAGAGACGAATTATTACTTTTGAAAGGCAACCTTAGTTTTGACAAACCCAGTTTATGAGTTTTCAAAATGGTTTTGAAATTTACCAACTATTTCTTACTTTTCATTTTAGTTTTGGTAAATGTAATAAATTATAGCATTTTTCACAAACTTTTCTGAGTTTTCATATGATTTCAAAATATTATTAAGTTTAAGACATTTTTATGTCTTAAATTTCAGAAATTTTTTTGCAGTGATAGGTACGACTATTTAGTTATAGAGATCTGTTGCGGCGAGTAGCGTAAGATCGGTCGCGAATAGCGTAAGATCTGTCGCGAGCCCGTTAGGTTTGGTTAGGATAGGTAGGACTATTTAGTTTTAGAGATCTGTTGCGGCGAGTAGCGTAAGATCCGTCGCGAGTAGCGTAAGATCTGTCGCGAATAGCGTAAGATGTGTCGCGGGCCCGTTAGGTTTGGTTAGGATAGGTAGGACTATTTAGTCTTAGAGATCTGTTGCGGCGAGTAGCGTAAGATCTGTTGCGGCGAGTAGCGTAAGATCCGTCGCGAGTAGCGTAAAATCTGTCGCGAATAGCGTAAGATCTGTCGCAAGCCCGTTAGGTTTCGTTAGGATAGGTTGGACCATTTAGTTTTTAGAGCCTTCCGTCGGTCGCCATGGCCACCCTCCCCTCCTTCCCCGCGCCCCTGCCGCTCGGTACTTAACCCAGCCCTTCTGCATGCGCAGATCCAGGGGGTGGGGGGGGGCAGAAGGACAATTGCCCCCTTGACCCCTAGATAACCGCCTGAAAAGTAAACAAAAAGCAACACTTTGCCCGTGTAAATAGGCAGAGGTTCGGTTAGGTCTCATTATCTTCCACAATAAACGTTTTTCTAAATAAAATATACCTCCCGCAACTTGAACACCAAAAACATTACACCAATCCATATATTTTCCTAATTTTTTAAAATAAATAATTCCTAATTTAATACTGATGCAAATGCAATTTCATCTGCAGCAACATGCAGCTCAGCATCAAGGCCGGAGGCCTTCCCCTGGCTAGTACAACTATTTCTCGCCCTATTTTAGGTTTCTTGCGGCGGAAAATGCCCGTACTCAGTGGGAGAACTATATGTGGATACATACAGTCGTACTCGTAATTGGAGAGCTCCAAATCAGGCTTTCTGTGTGCTGAACAGTTGGGAAGAATTTTATGGAGCCAAGGCCTGTGCGCAGTTCCTACCAAGGCGCCAAAGTTAGTGGAATTTATGTGTAAAATAATGGAATGAGAGACAACACCTGAAGCAAACTTTATGACAAAGGTAAGCTTATTTCTGTTTGTGATTAGCAAAGGTTGCTGTTGCCTTCAAGAGAATGGGAGAAAGAATCGGTCCCATATATTTTTGAAATCACTTCTAAATGTCGATTCTTACACGATACATGTGCATATTTTCAAAGTCCAATAACTTTGGAGTCCCCACTCTCAGTTTTACTTTTGGATCATAGTTTGAGACACCCTGGCATGAAACTAAGTTATAAAGATGAACTATTCTGAAAAAATTACTTGGCTTTTTAACCCTTTGAGCCGACGTTGGTCCTAGGACTTAGTATTGAGTTGCCATTCTATCTGCTATCTTTTAATTTTATTCTCAGTGTTTCTTGTACATGTCTGAGTCCTTCTGACTTGATTTTAGGCCAAATTGATTCTTTATTTCTTTACAAAAGTTGTGTTTTATGTAATAACATGTACTGCAGTAAATGCAAATTTTCCAATACAATTGATGGGGAGTTGAGACTCAAACTATGCTAGAGAAACTTTATCATTAAGTTAACTAAATGTACAGTAAATATGTTTCATGAGAATATTTGGTAATTTGTTCAAAATAATTAAAGCGAAATATGTTTTTCATCTGATGTAGCTGAAAATTTTCATAACTTTTTTTTTCTTTGCACAGTGTCCTTCCAGACTATCGAAATTGCTTTTAAATCATGCTTTGAATTAGTTTTAAATGAATTTAACAATCTAGCTCATTTCTAGCCTTCATTTGGCCAGAACAGAAATTTAATGACGACCCCTGTTTGCAGGTAGAATGACATCTTATAGGTCATTCCAAACTGAAAGAAGAAGAAGTTGAAAGAAGAGGGTCACACTACGCGTTGAGTCCACGCGAATGATCATGCATCAGGATGGGTAGCAGAATTCAGGTTTTGCCGTCTTGCTGCATCTTTGGAACCGTTTCCCCAAAGACTCGCATGCACGCCGCGGTTTCCTTTGTGTCGCTGCGAAGCATCCGCAGAGTCAGGCGCCACTTGCCGTAGAAGAAAACGGGAATCATTTCAATGTCGAAGTCGGTTGTCACGTTTCTGACAATGAAAGTGCCCTGCGTAAGGAATCATCAGTCAATGCCTGATGGCGACGCGTAACATCACTGAGAATCTAACTCTATGAGCACAGCGTCTATTGTTACATGAAACAGAGAGGATAAAACTGGTAGAAAAAAGTACGGAAAAAGTACGGAACATGTCTGGTCGACAATTTGCCTGGTCCGTCCGTACTGGCCAAGTACGGAACTTTCTGTCCTTTTTTCCGTACTCGTTTACATGAGCTTATATTATGATCCATGAAGCGGAAGAAGGGGATAAGTAATGTTTAGTCATTTTACAGGAGAAACAAAAAACAGTTTGCAGGACCAAATCAAACTAATTGACATGATATCATGAATGGTTATAATTCAATAAAGCATGGCTCAAAAATGGGACAAAAGTTGGAGGGGTCAGGCCGCTCCTTCTAGGGTTTCGGAGACTTGCCACTATACGCATAAGTGGACAAAAGAGTCATAATATGGAGTCAAGTCAGGAAAAAAATTGGTGAAAGGGGTTAACTCGACTTGTGTCCAAATGTCAAATTGAATTTAGAGACAAGTTGACGTGGCTCCAAATGTCATGTTGCAAAAGAGTCAAGTCGAATTTTTGTGAAGCGTTTCCAGGACACTTTGAATTTCATGTAATAAATGAGAAAAGAACTCTTCTTGACGAGTTACGAGTGTCAGTGATCTTGCCCATCCCAACCTGGTCGCGTTTGTGGATTAAAAAAAACCAGTGGAAAAAATATAAACGATTTGCGCGACACAAACCGAGAAAAATGTACACGTTGACAACAATATATTAGTAAATGTTGTACAATTGATTGTCAACACTGGCTACAATTTGAAAATGTTTTCTGCTTGCTGCCTTGGGATTCAACAGCTAGTTCAAAAATTCAGAAAAACGTATGTTTTTATCTTAAGTTTCGATCATGTCACCCTGTTTTATCGCCCTCAAGTCGGTGTGCCAGGCTCAACGACTGTATTCATCTGCTCAAATCAGTGGGCAGCCCTATTTGTAGCTACAATGGACCAAAATATGGTAATCTAACCTGTGAGTAAGCCACTGCTTATTGCAATGTTGTGATAAGTATTATCGCTCTGGATGTGTTACTGACACTCGTAACTCGCCAAGAAGAGTTCTTTTCTCATTTATTACATGAAATTCTAAGTGTCCTGGAAACGCTGCACAAAAATTCGACTTGACTCTTTTTGCAACACGACATTTGGAGTTAAGTCAAATTTTGTTGAAACGAGACTTGACATTTGGACTCAAGTTGAGATAACTCCTTTTTCCAACCGATGAATAACAACCTAAGTTGACTTATCTCCTTTTCCAACTTTCAAATGGAGCCATGTGGATTTTCCGTGACTTGTCTCCTTTTTGGGACTACAAGGTGATCGTAAATGGAGCCAAGGGGAGTTATCCCCTTTTTCTGTGTCAATTTGCTCCCTTTCTATGGGGAGCTCAGGCAAAAGTTTAAAATAGTTAGATTCGAATTTTTTTGAAGTATTATAATCCATGAAAAAGTCATTTTTGGAATAAGTCGACTTATCCCCTTCTTCCGCTTCATGGATCATATGGTACAGGTACGGACGTTTCGTAATTTCGTTCGTACTTCCGTACAATATTCCTCTGTACATTTTCCGTACAAAAGTACAGAATATTTTAAAGTGAACTTGATTTCCATTATTTGCAGGAGTAAAGCAAGACCTGTTTTCAGGGAAAACTAAAACCAAACGAATGATGCGGGGATATATTAGTAAAAAAAAACAAAACATGAATTACATGCTGCTGTAAATTTTCAAAATTATCGCCCTAACTCACTGTGAAAATTTGTTGTCATTTTATGACAAAATCGTGGATGATATAATCATCACTTTCAGATGATGACAATTTCATCACAAATTGATGACATTTTTATCAAAGCTCCTTTACTTATTGCATTGGCGTTCCAACGACGTCATCAACTGTTCAGATGACATTTTGGCAAGGAAAATTAACCTTGAAATTGTCATTAAGTGACTACTTAAATTTGTCACAGTGGCTTAAATCTTTACCTTAGCGTGGATCTTTATTCCCTACACAATAAATGTTGTATACAAGTTTATTTGAGACATCACAGTTTTGTGGGCACACGAACTTTTCGCACAATTTTGGTACTGCACATATTTCCTCATTTTTGTGCAACATCAAGTGCAAATTTGTACGAAAAGTTCGACAGCACTAAAAACTGTGACGCGCGCTGTGACGTCTCGCACAAAAGTTGTCCAAAAAAAATAGGGTGTACACGAGATGGCATTTGACGGACATCCAAACATCAACGTACATGTTCGTTAAAACAAAATAACTTTTTTTATTGTGCTCACCGGTGGGAACGGACAGAAAGCGTTTGGGTCGTCGTGGATGGCCACCATGAACTGGCGCCACAGCCCAGGCAGGCCGCTCCTGAACGACGTGCAGATCTTGGGGAGGGTGAACAAGAATGCGTTGTCTTTCCAGCCACCTCGCGAGCTCCAGGACGCCATGTTGACATCTCCCTGAATTAAGGACATTGAGGGACATTTTATCCGGAATTGTTACTTTATTAAACAGTGCTCTTTGGCACCATTTGGCTCCACTTTTAATTGACAAGTGAGATAAAGGACTAAATTTAGACGAGAAAAAGTTTTTTACCATAGAGGGGTGATATACAAAATTGTCACGACGTGGTACAAAGAGTCTAAATGCTCTCAACGTTTAGGGATTTATTACCATGTTGCTCAATGCCCCGCGTAGAACTGCATCACTTAAATCCGTCTTTATTTTATATTATCGGTAAAGGCTGGCAGGACTGCCGAAAGGTACACACAAGACCGGGATGCACATGCACGGTACCCTGTACGAAGAGACCCTGATATACGTGACCTTAACACCATTAAGGGACCAAATTTTAACATATCGAAGCACTTCTACGCCGCAACACGAGTATGCCACCGTAATACCGAGTAGTCTGCTCACATTTCCAAAGTGTTTAACACTCGCACAAGTCCCCTCAATTTATCTTGTGTTCTCCAGCTGTCGTTGAATTGCCTTTTATGTATATCCTATTTGGCCGAGAAAAGATGCGCCAAAGATAGGCCAAGGGACGACTTGAAAGCTGAGGCAGAATGGAATAAACTGAGTTTGTGAGGAATAAGATCTTTTCTTGAAAAACAGTTTTTTCAGATGAAACTGTCTATCTTTCACTGTTAAAAATCAGTTGTAGAGAAACGAACAACCTTTTGACAATCTCTTCGTAGACAAACAACATGGGTCGTATGTCAAAAAACGATACAAATATCGTTCCAAGAATGGAATGACAAGTGTCGTTCTAGAACAGGCATGCGTCACATGACATGATTTCGGGCAGGTCTTATGTAAACGATCAATGTTGTATGAAAACGAAAGTTTTGTTGGCATCAAGATCGGGACACAGCAAGCCAAAATTCTTTAAAAGATTACTTTGACAGCTAGATAGTGAAAAACAGTGGGATAATATGATTCTAAACCGAGGGGGTAAACACTTCAAGAAATCGTGTACAGACTACTCGGTATTACGCTGTATTACGGTGGTATAACACGTGTATTACGGCATAAAAATGCTACATTTTGCCACATTTAACCCTAAACTGGTACTACAAATACGTTTTTACGCGTAATACACGCCTGTTTTGTACAGGGCATTACGAAAGTGTTTACCCCCTCGTTCTAAACCATCGCCCAAAACATGACACACTTATGTCATCAAATTTTGCTTCCTTGGTCTCGATTATCATGTCAAGAAAACTTTCGTTTACATACAACTTGATTGTTTACGAACGATCTGATGATCACGATGGGTTGTTTGTGTAGGCAATTACAAGTTATTCGTTGCGTTACAACTCTTTTGTCCTACTACGACACTGCCTCCTACAAGTGTTTTGTTTCTCAACGAGTCGTGTCGCTAAAAAAACTTAGCGAGACTTGTGTCGCTAAATTACCACAAAATTTTTCTTAGTGTCGGCTGAGCGATAAGCGAAGCCAGTTGTTCCACTGGGGTTGGAAAGTTTTCACTGTCGGTCTGTGTGTGTGTGTCAGCACTACTCCTCCTGAACGGCTCGGCCGATCTGACTGAGATTTTGCAGGATTATGAGGCATGTCCTTGGCTCATCACACGCTAAAATTCAGCTTTCTATCTCATCCTATTCAGTCGCACTAACGTACAAACACTGAAAAAAAGGCAGATAAATTGACCTTTTTAATGATTTTATATTTTATGAAAAGAACGGCTTGACCGATCGGACTGAGATTTTGCAGGGTTACAAGGTACGTCCTTGACTCGCTACACGCAAAAATTCAGCTTTCTATCTCAATTCATTTAGTCGTAACAACGAAAAAACACTAACAAAAGCGGCAGAAAAAGTGCAATTTTTAGTGACTCCATATTTTGAAGAAATTTTTACATAGAATCGTATGTTTTGGAAGGTGCTGCTGACGGAAGTAAAATCCATTTCGATCCCCGACCAAAGTTTCAACCATGAAGGGACTCGAATTTTCAAACATAATCTATTTCGACCCTTAATCCCGTGGTGCACTACTCATTGCCTCAACAAACCTTGAACGGCTCGCCGGAGGCAAGCAGGGAGCACTGCAGGCCAAGGTAGGTGCAACGCCAGGCGTGGATTGTCGTAACTGGCGCAGCATCGCGAAGCCTGTTACGTCAAGACACGGACTGGCGTACACCTACCTACCTTGTAGCCAGAAAAAGACATCTGCTTATGTTCAGTCCTATTGATCAGTCTCTTGCTTTAGAACCATCAACTAGTGTTCATCTTCTGATTTCTGACCAACTCCAAGCTCGGTCAGTCAGAAAATCATTTATTATTCCCAACCGAGGGGGTAAACACTTGAAACAGTAGTGCACATATTGCTCGATATTACACTGTATTACGTTGATATTACTCGTTGGCCCAAAAATGGTATAACGATTAGTTGTAGCAAGGTTTGATGGTACTTCTGAATCTACGACAAAACGATCTAGACACGGCGGCTGTGAAATTTTCTGATCTCAAAGCATTTAAAACTGGGTGAAATTAACTATTTTACTGCACGTTTCTGTAAATAACCTGACCTTCAGGTATTGTGAGACTGTCATAAATGTCTGTTAGTGACACAAATTTGGTACGCAGCTTGTCTTTTAGGAATGTTTTAGTGTTATTGATAATTGACCACCAAACCTAAAACGAACTCCAGTCTTCGCAGTCCTAGCGCCAGCTATATTTGCTAAACCAGAACTTAAATGCAACTAACTTCAGTTCGTGACTACCAGGATTTCTTAGAATCGTCTTTTTTGAGTTACCGTGAAACGGGGTAATTTCAGGGGCATCTCTGCCCGAAAGCATTGCGATGATGCTGCCATCGACCTCGGAGGAGTGTCCCGTTGCGCGCATCGCATTCGCCACACTTAAAACCATCGGAACATTACTCCGGAGAACAAAAAAGATCCAAACTTTTCCAGGTGAAGCGATTTTCGTGTTAAATTTTTCTCTTTGTACCTAAATTCAGGTTGATTGAAAACTTTGACTGGCAAGCCGAAACTGTTCACAAACGGTTCCTGAGGTTTATTTTTCGATTTGAACTTGTTTGGAGCATGCTGGGTCAAATTTTTATTGACCTGCGGCAAAAAGTATGGTTAGTATGGGCTCAAAACTAAAAACAATGGCACTTTTAGGGGTAATTTTGGACACTGAAATGGCATGCGGCAAGCAGGGTTGTTCTTAACACTTTTAGTGTCACAGGGTTTGAGTGGTGTAACCTTTTCCTAACTCTTAAGTGCTCCCCTGGAAGATGAAGATAATCCAATAACAACGATAATATTCAACTGCCACCCTAGAGTGCATACCCCCTCGTTAACGACTTAAAACGGTGATTTCCAGTGAGTAGAAGTTGGCTTTGTTAAACTTTGTTAACAAGTCTCGAAACAAATTTGACGGAATTGAGTATGCTCATGATAGACGTGGATATTAGAGACGTCAAGTTGAAGCAAAAACAACTGACGGGCTGAAGCACATTAGCCGGTTTCCTTACCGTGTGTGAGTCGTCGAACGTGAAAGCGAGCGTGAAGTTGCCCGTGTAGTACCACAGGTTCACGTTCTGTCGGTCGCGGACGCCGTGGTAGTACATAATGACGGGCACTTTGGGCTGTAGTTCGGGTGGGCATTGCTCAATGTGGCCCGGAATGATTCGGAAGGGACCCTTTATAAAATAAATTCAACGTAGAGACAGTAATTATGGGTCATTACCGCCACATAAAATAGGTATTAGCAGACATGCCGCCGAACCCGGCCCTCTTTTCGGTGATTGTAAGTCTCATGGCAATAGCTGTTGCAGGACCGGTTCTTTTCCCCCGGAACTACTGCAAGGCAAACTGCCGAGGGGGTAAACACTTTCGTAATGCCCTGTACAAAAAAGGCGTGTATTACGCGTAAAAACGTATTTGTAATACCAGTTTAGGGTCAAATGTGGTAAAATGTAGCATTTTTATGCCGTAATACACGTGTAATACCACCGTAATACAGCGTAATACCGAGTAGTCTGTACACGATTTCTTTAAGTGTTTACCCCCTCGCAAACTGCTGCCATTTTAGCGCATATAAGGGCTGAACACGTCAACAGTAGCACGTTGTAGAAGATCAACTCCACTTCTTTAATAAGAGTAACGGCCCCCAACTTTGGGAATAAATTCATCAAAGAGTGAACTTTGGGAATAAATTCATCAAAGAGTGGTTGACTTTCAACCACATAATGGACCTCCTGTGTCCAATACTTCTGGGACATACAAATTTTACTTTACAGTACGCCAAGCAGTAGGCTCAAGGGGCGGCACAAGGGCTCAGTTGTGCACCTGTAGATTTCCATGAAAGTAAAAATTACATTCAAATACATTCTTCCAAGTATCATCTGTTCTCACGTAAGCGCTACCATAGTATTTTTGTAAATTCTTTGAAAATGTACGTTTTTTTTTTGTTTTTTTTTTGAAGGAGTGCGTTCTCGCGTTGAGGGTGGTGCACCATTTTAGGAACCTTTAGAAAACGCTCTTGATTGGTAAATATCCATTTAAGGCCCTTTTTCTAAGTGCCTGGTTTTCAGTCAGAACTCTTTAAGTGCTTGGTGTCAGGGCAAGCGTACCCACGGGTTCCATGCATACTTACCGCCATTCCGTACACTTTGCCCTTTGCACGTGTGCACGGCGCGAACAACAGTGCCATCAACATTACTAGCAGCATGGGGTAATGCTCGGAACTCGGATCGTGCAGAACAGGCGTGGGTCAAATTGCCGCAGATCGTGCTGAAACCGGATTCTCTGTCTTCATTCACACACGCCAGTCGTACGCTACACAGTGGGCCAAGAGTCCGGTCGAGGCGGCCAAAATTCCGGACGCGTTTTGAGCCCTAAATGAGATTCGAACTAAACCTGTGACGGCACCAATAGGTTGCTCCCCGCTCGAGAAATTCATTCATTCGGTCCGAGTCCCATTTGGCGACTCAGTAAACACGTAGACTTTTGGCCGCCTCTACCGGTCATTTGGTCCACTGTGCACCAGATCGTGCCTGGTATAAGCATAGTGACATGGTTCTGCCAACCAAGCTGAGACAAGACGCCCATCAGGGAAAAGGCGGGGGCCACGCGGGGAACATCCGGGGAACACCCAGGGGAAGGGCGGGGAAAACCCGAGGAACTCATTGTTAACCGGAAAACCACCGGGGAAGCGTCTTTCGCTGCGTGAATGACCAGGGGAGCGCGCCTGACCATTCATTGGTGATGCACACGTAATGTCATGTACAATTTTATACGAGACGTCACAGTTTTCTGAGCACACGAAATCTTCCTACAATTTTACACTGTAAAAAATTTTTGTAGTCAAATTCCTATACATGTATATGAAACAATTCACATATACATGTATACGAATATTACCACACACTTGTATTGCAATTTTCCTATACATCGGTATGGCATTATGACTGTACGTGTATAGGTATACTATATACTATAGTACAAAAATAATGCACAAATTTCCTCATTTTTGTGTGGAATTTCGTATACTGATAAAAAAAGTCCTGTCAACACCGTTAATTAGTTACCAGTGATTACCGTAGCCAAAGCACAGAATTTACTGTTCCAGAAACAAAGGCAGTTACCGTATTATACACTTTTTACCTAAATTCAGTATAGGCGTGAAAACTTTGACTGGCAAGCCAAACCTGTTCGCAAACGGTGGATAAGGTATTTTTTTTCGATTGGGACATGTTTTGAGCATCACTGTTATCCAAGTTGCGATACTTTCAACACACAAACGTGCGATGATAGCCAAAATGTGATTCCCTCGAATCATCGCTCTCCAGATGCGATGACTTTTGTATCACAAAAATTTGCAATGATCATCGCACATTTCTGCAATGATATAAGGAATTATTGCACAAAAATGCGATGATGGCAACACAAAATCTGCAATCATTACAGTTTTTTGAAATGATCATAGCAAAATTCTGCGATACAGCAGATCATCGCACCTTTTTGCAATGATCATCACAGAAAAGAGCGATGAAATTTGTATTGCACTGAAAGTGCGGTCTGCATCGCAAGTGGAATAACAGTGATGCTGTGTCAAATTTTCAATCACCTGCGGCAAATAGTATGGTAAATAGAGACTCAAAACTAAAAAATTGTTACTTTTAGGGGTAATTTCGGGCACTGAAATAGCATGCAAGGTCAAGCAGGGTTTTTCTGAACACTTTGAATTTCGCAGGGCTGGAGTGGTGAAAGCTTCTTCCAGCTCTTCAGAGCTCTTCTGAAAGATGGAGATAATCCATTTACAAAGATAATACTCAACTGCCGCAGCAGTCGCTTTGTGGAACTTTGATTATCATAAAAATGGGCCAAGGCTGCATCTGTGCTTCTTATGTGTAGTATATGTATACATCCTATCTCAGTGACAATAGTTCGTGACTAAAATTTTATCATGTTTACCGGGGCTTTGACTTTGAGAATGGCCGCATGGCTTGCCGGGTTGCTACGGAATGCAGAGCTTTCCAGAAACCCCTGTATCTTCCCAATTGTGCATAAGACTTGCCTCCCATGGACGTCAGTTTCAAGAAGAAGATCCACGACTCATCTTCGCGTAATATAGTGTGGCTCGAGTTGTATCATTATCAAAAACAAAAAAGGATAAAGGTTCAAGGTTATACGTTCAACAAGAAGCGTCCAAAATAGCTCCACCCCACTCTCCCAAACATCAAACTATTTGTTCCAATCATGCTCAAAAGAAAGGAACAATTATTGATTTTGAGACAAAATCAGAACGACAAGTCGTTTTTTCCTGGGGTGCCCGAAATTACCCCAAAACACGCGGTAATTTCGGGCACTGCTTTGGGCCCTCCACTGTAAAAACGGTGAGGCGTAGATATCTGGAATTGGCGTCAAATTGAAGCTAAAGGTGGGTAGATGATAAATTTCAACCCTCAGGTCCATGGCAACACCACGACCTTCACAATTTTAAAAATACCTCTCAAAAGTGCCCGAAGTTACCCCGTTTCACGGTACACTAAAAACCTGAGTGTTTACCCCCTTGGTCGTACACGTATGTATCTTACTCAAATGTATCATCGAAAAAGAAGGATACTTCTCTAGGAAAATAATAGCCAATCTCGTTGCTATCTGGCCCTTATTTGGTGAAACATTTGCGTACGTCTTTTTTTTTCGGTTATAGTTTTTGTATCCCTGAAAATTTGTGACATGTCTCATCCTTTGAATCTCAGTGTTTGCTTGCGCTTGGCTCGCTGGAGGGCGTTTAACATTAAGGTAAGACGATTCGCATCTGAACAGTGGTACCCGCGGGTGTCACTGCCCACAAGACGATTGCTAACGCCGGATACTGGCCGGGCGGTGTCACGCGAAGGTGCAAGAGTGATATCAAACGCCGGAAACGAACTTCAAGCACGGAAGAAAACACGCAAGGGCCCGCCCTTCCGTTGAACCAAGTTGCCAGGTCCGCTTTGCTGGCAACTCGGTTTGACAGGAGCCGGGCCCAGCTTAGCCTGCCGGCGGCACTGCAAGAAAAAGTGTGAATAATACAACAAAAGTACAACAATGACTACAATAAAAGTACAACACGGATTGTAGAGAGTACAACGAGCATTGTACGAACCACAACGAGGCCCGGACTGCACGGCACTCGTCATGCCGGTTCCACTGTACTTTGTACAACAATTCGACGCGTCCTAATAGAATAATCCTAACTGTCAGTACAGATCCAAGAAAATTCTTATTGCCAGGGCAGATTCAAGACATACCAACTTCAGTGCGGATTGAGAACTATCTTAACTGCAGAGGGGGCAAAGACTCGTTATGAACTCGCTCGTCACTGCAAATCAGTGAATAGCGATCATAGAAATAAACGTCCACGTTTTCAAGTAAAAATAAAACTTTAAAAAAAATTCTTTGGCAAGAATTTTTATGTAGTTTGTGAGCGTCGCGGACTTAAAAAAAAGTCCGATTTTCACGTCATGTGCAGTTCGGATAGTTCTATATTGACAATGAAAGTTAGGATTCTGTTGGATCTGCACATTAAAAAAAGTCCACGAAGCCTCTGGTTCGTAACTACGAAGACATTGAAGGCATTGTAGAATTGCTTCGAATTACGAAGAAATGCTTCGTATTACAGAGGATTTTGCTTCGTAATACGAAGCATCTCTTCGTGGATTTTACAATGCCATCGTTTTCTTTGCATTACGAAGCGATGCTGCGTAGACTTTTTGCTGTGCACTGACAGTTAGGATTGTCTTGGATCCGCACTGACAGTTAGGATTGTCTGAGATCTGCACCGACAGGATTATTCTATTAGGATGCGTCGAATTGTTGTATTTTGAAAGTACAATAAATTCCTGATAAAAAAAAATTGCCAGGAATGTGCGTACTTTTGTTTTGGTTTTTTCTTGCAACCTCGCTTGGCCCATCGGAGGCCATCTCTGGGGCCTTCCGGCCCTCGCACACTCTAAAAAGTCTACGAAGTTTGTGCTTTGTAACCACAAAGAAAAAGAAGGCATTGTAGAATTGCTTCGTATTACGAAGAATGCTTCGTATTGCGAAGGATTTTGCTTCATAATACGAAGCATTTCTTCGTAGATTTTACAATGCCATCGTTTTCGTTGTATTGCGAAGCGACGCTTCTTAGACTATTTACTGTGCACCACACACCTCAAAGAGAAAAAAAGAAAATTTATCGACGTTACATCGTGACTGAGGCGCGCCCATTGCAAGCTAGCCCCAGCAGGAATGCGAAACATGTCTGTTGCACCGGTTCCCACAACACATGAAGAAGGAAGAAGGGCTCATAGACCCCCAGGGAAGCCCCAAAATAGTCAAGTTTCTCCGATCGTTCAATTCCGCTCAGATGGATTCTACACAAAAAAAAATTAACCCATGTACTTTAGTTTTGCCGTAAGACTATTTAAAATACCGGCTCAAGAGCTGCAAAGTTTTTTCGCCTTTTATGACACTACAGACAGGGAAGCATTTCGGATCTCTGCAAAGCGAAAGGCGTTTTGTGCTACAAATTGGTAACCGTCGGTTCTAGACTCCCCGCTGAACATGAATCGCCCGGTTAACAAGCTGGAATTTTTCATTCAGCCCACAAATCCAAGGTGGTGGCTTAAATGGCAGTCAAAATGCCCGATTCCAGTTCTCATGAGCTTCGACGCTCGTACCAATGAGTTGGTGGTGAAATTTGGTGGTGAAAAAGTATATCTCCACTGGTGAAACAAAGGCATTAAAATTATGCCCTTAAAGGGCGTTAACGATTTACGCCCTTAAAGGGCATAAATCGTTAATGCCTTTGGGAAGGGCATTAAAATTTTGCTTGAAATTCCTATACCATTTACGCCCTTTCCAAGGGCATAAAATGAATTATGCCCTTGCAAGGGCGTAAAAGAGTATTTATGCCCTAAAGGGCGTAATTTTTATGCCTTTGTTTTACCAGTGTCGCTCAAAATTGGCTATTGATCAAGACACTTTCATTCTTTCATTCATTCATTCTTAGTGATGGTTGATTGTTGACTTCCAGTCCAGGATCCACGAAAAGACACTATTTTAATTCTTTATGGGTCTTAACACGAATTTTTAAGTAGTACCCTTCAAACTCAAGTGTGTGCCAAGCACGCGCTTCTAGGAGTCAACTAAAGGCATGCACTTCTTTGCTGCATGCTTGCAGGCACAAACTTCGTAGCTCCATACCTCAGGCACACACTTGCTGCATGCCCGTCGCTGATGCATGCATGGAGCGAGCAAGTGTGTGCCTGAGGCATGCAGCAAAGAAGTGCGTGCTTGGGTTGACACAATGTAGTGCGTGCTTAGGACACATTTAAATGCGAGAGTACGGACACTATCATCAAAACTAAATCATTTCAAACGATGTTATTAGTTCTAAAACAATAAAAATACAATTAATTTAAATTTATTTTCTTTCCAATTTAGATCGTTTACCGATGCCATTTTAGCCTTTGCCATCCTGACCCGTTCAGGCTTGAACGAAGGGCAGTGGAAATAAGAATTGGCATAGCATACGAAACACAAACTACACTCAGAAAAAACGTGCACTTTAGAGCGATTTTGAAGGTTTTCGGACGCCACCTTGAGCTTTAAGCCTGCAGTTTATGTGAAAGGAGGTCATGCAAACTTATAATCTGGTATATCAAGCCCAGGGAACACCATATTCAATCACAGCATCTGCCAATTATCGTCAAAACAGGCACACTGTTAAATTTTTTCTGAAAATTCAGACTTTTTTTTCCAGACTTGACGTTATGGAACACCGATTAATAACGTCCGAGAATTTAGCCAACAAAATTTTGCTAAAACAGGGTCAGCTTTTCCCATCCGATTTATACCTTTTAATGAAATTTCAGAAGACTTTTCTTAAATATCAGACAGGGCATTCTGAAAACGCGCTCGGTCTGAAAATTCGTACCCAGACTAAAAAGTCATTGTAATGGAAGTCGTTAATTTCAGAATGGGCTTGTTAAATGACGACATAAACAAATTTTGATCGATCGGCATGGGGGCATCGTGAGTTCAAATCGCCAAGTCATGTTGTCGCTTTGGAACTTCATAGCGGTAACGCCATTTATGGAGATTTATCCCGAACATTTTGTAGGATTCAACACCGCGGCGGTAGATGGCGCTGCGGTCGTTTCACTGTGCGGCCATCACGCGCTCATCTCCTGCCGGTCACTGGGTTGGGTTGGCCGGCCGCTTCCAGTCTCAAGACCTAGTCAAAAAAACTCGGTCGGGCGACATGGCAGATTACAGTGCTAGTAATTAGTTTTCGTCCGTCAAGGAGGCTGAGGCAAACTACTTAACATCTTACTTCAGAATAGGCTGGTATGCCCTTCCCAGACGATTGTGGCAGTGCGAATTCATACAGGAATAGTCTTAAATTCTTGACCTGAAGTACCAATTTTCACACACAAGGCGATTTGAAATTTAAGACCCGGCACTGTCTGAATTTTAATACTGCGTTTTCAGACAAAGGCAAGTCTGAAAATTCATAACGAGTTTATGTAAATTTACTTCACTCAAATTTGTCTGACAATTCAGGAAAAAAAAAACAGTTACGTTGGGAGAGATTATGGACGTTTTCGGACGCCATCTTGTCATTAAGGCCCCTAGTAATTATGCCCATGGCCGAAAATTCACCAATAACGTTCCTTAAATAATAGTCTAGTCTAACGAAAATTTTACCACCGTCTCATTGGTGCGAGCGTCACAGCTCATGTGAACTGTGAATCAGACATCTTAACCGCCATTTTGGCCGCCATCTTGGAGTTGAGGGCCTGAATAAAAAAAATCGAGCTTGAAAAACGGGCCATTCGTGTTCAGCGGGGTCGCATAAGTCTAGAACCACCGTTTACCAGTTTGTAGCACAAAACGCCGTTCGCTTCGATTAGGAGAGCCAATTTCAGAAATGCTTCCCTGTCTACTAAGATGATCATAAGGTTTGCAATTTTCATCCCATTTTCCAATACAAAGCAGCAGATTCTCATCAGTTTGCGGTGAGACTTCATATTCCGTGCTCTTTTAGTGATTGTTTTACAAAATAACACACACTTTGTACCATTATTAGATAGTTTACCACGGCTAAGACCGAAACCAGTCCACTTTTATATCTTTTTCTATCTCTAAATAAGCCGCACACGGGCAATGGAACCATGCAAATCACTTTGGTAACCTTCCGAGGGCAATTATTTCGTCGTTTTCAACATTTAGGAAATTCTGCCCAGCCCTGAGGTGGTGCTTTTGCTCCTATCTTCAAAACTGAAACGCCGTTTTGTTCAGTTTTTCAAGGCAAACCATAAAGACTATCACTATTTTTTTTTTATTTAAATAGGTATTTTTGTGCTTTATTACTGTTACCGAGTTGAATTCGCCAAACTTTGACCAAACTGTGATGGGTGTGGACCCGTTTTGGCCCCTTCTCAAATGTAGAATCGACTGTCACTAGGTGCTCCACTCACCCTTATGTTGCGTCCGAATCCTGTTAGGCGACTCTCAAAACGCGTCGAGAGTTTTAGCCGCCAGCGTCGCGTCGGTCTTCTCGCCCTCTGTGCGGTCCGCATACAAACTCCACACTCTGAAAACCTTACAAACTATTTTGGGCTTTACAAACTAGGGGTACGCGCCGTTTAGTTCGGGCGCGTAGTAGCGATGCGGGTAGGCAAAAGCCGCACTGCACTTCTGTGCCACAGGCTTGCAAACCCGCCAAGCTCGATTTAAAAATTTTGGTCCCAAATTGATAAATATTGGGTGATGTATGGGTCAAAGGAAAAGTTGGAGGTAATTTTTGTGGTCAGCACACCGAAAACTGCCGGAAACAATGTAAAACTCGACTTGAAAATTTCGGTCCCTAAGTACCAAATGTGACATGAAAATATAATTCTGAAGTCTAATAGAAAGTAATTTTAGTAATCAGCACTCCAACAACTTCAGGAATCAATGCAAAATTTAATTTTAAAATTTTGATCCTAAATTGATGAAAATTGGGTGAAGTATAGGGCAACGGAAAATTTGAAAGTCATTTTTGACGTCAGCACACTGAAATCTCTAGGGTACAACAAGCATCTGAACTAAGAAACTTTGGTTCCAATTTCCGTATCTTTAGGTATAAATGTAGGTTTGCCATTAAAATAAATGTCATTTCTGTAAATGGTACACTGAAAAAAACAGGCACTACACTATTGTTCCGATATTTCTCCATGAAGACCCCTCTGTTATCGCCAATAGCCTGATGCCACACCTATGCGAACCCTTAAGTCGAGTAACATTTAACTCCCAGCATTGAATCGCTTGATTGGCTAATCGTTTGCTTGAGTCACCATCCGATATCTTTTCTTTCTGAAACAATCAATGAATTCGTAATGTTATTAGTGACAGCACCGTTTAACCACTTTGTTATTTTAAACTAGAGAACTAAACAATATTTATTGGAATATATTACCATAGTTAATTTTAAGTGACTCAGTTTAGGGGAAGATGATCAGGATCTTTTTACGGAGACCAAGTGTGTCAAATCCAGGGAATAGTCCGATGTCAAGGCAACTTGTTGCATGGTATGCTAACATACGTTTACCTTACTGTAAGTAAATCTAAAAGAGACCTAGTTCAAACCAAGATCCACATTAAGTACTAGTTGTCACAGGCAACTTTTGATGAAATTGAATCAATCGTCTCATTAAATAAAATGACCCATCCACTCATGGCAGTCATCGCTCAAAAACCGATTCACCCCATTAAATCTTATGTCAATATTAAACACAGTATGCGCTTCACTCACTCAATCCAATGTTCATCTTAATACATAATGATATAACCTCACAGTATTATAATAATCTTTATTGCCTAGAGTCACCAAAGATCTTTTTTGCTAATATTGTCTGGTTTGATTAGACTATATTTGTTTATTTCTCTATTGATATGAAATAAGTAAACAACTACAAATGATATCTTGAGTAAAAGAAGCAAGGAAACTCACAAAGTTTGAAATGAAATTAATCATTCTTCTTGTCACTCTCAAGCACACTGCACCAAACCATTGACCTGGCCTGAATATCCATCACTGGCGGCGGAGGGGGGTCAAATCGCGTAATTATTTTCACTTTCATTTTCCGTATTTCACTGTGTTGGCACTCTGAAGCTTTTTCAAACATTCTTAATTGTTATAAAACTATCGCCGAACGCATTTAGTAACCATTCTGCTCTTTATTTTGTTTTATTTGCGAGAGTACCGTATTTGAAACTCAGCTACGGGTATGAAAAATTGATACATTGCGGTACACTGCAACCAACCCAACAACGCCAATGATCTAATTCAAAAAAGTGTTTTGAATATTTCAAACGGTGCTGATTGTTAAAATAAGATAAACTGCCCCTGTGTGAGCTTTGGGAGATGTTCTGTGCAAAATTTGGTAACTATTGGTGGCGTAGTTGCTGAGAAACGTGCACTGTGATCGAAAGTGTATTGACCACATTTCTACGAGTGGTAAATTCAGGTAACCGCAATTTTGAGCCTACTACACATTTTCTGGGGTTTGTACCACACTTTGAAAGACAGTGCGCATAGCGCAGTTGGTAGTGTGGCGGGTCGATGAGTCAGTATCTGAGGTTTGATTACCGACATCGCAGAGTCACTGAGAGAGTTGTCTGTCATAAGATGTGAAAAGGACTTTGCATCAGAACCTGGGAAACTAGGTTCGACCTCAAATTTACTTCTGAAGCTTGGTTTGGCAAGAATAACAATTATTTAGAAATTTTGTGACCGATACGAAATTCTGTAACTAAATGACAAAGAAAAAAATTGTATCCATCATGATACAAACTTCTGTAACTTACATTATTCAAAACGCTGCGTAACCATGTAAAAAAAAATTCTGGACTTTTTTTTTTTTTTTTGAGTGCATGGCGCTGACGTGGCTTCGTTCGATTTCACTGAGCTGTCATGGGATTTGTATCGTGGGATCTCACGCGATCCATGTTTTCTTTCCTTTTTTTGACAGGCCGCGCGTGTAATAGTATCATTGGGAACCTCTGGAAAGATCAATGTCTGCGCTGTTCTCACCCATATCCAAATTTTCTCCTACTATTTTTGTTCCACCCTTGTTGAACCTATCTTTCTTCAAAGAGGGGTGTGTGTGTGTGTGTGTTTTTGCTTGTGGGTGTGGCTGAGTGTTACTGTACCACGTGGAGAGTTTCCTCACGTATGCAAGAACTAAATATCCATCTTGGGAAAGTTGCAGGGACTCTATTGTTATGTCCCAGTCCGAAAAAACTATGAAGCATCCCATGAGTCATAGGGTTCTTTAAGATACCATGGTCAAACTCCCCTTATATGGGAAAAGTTTCCGTCTGATTTTACGATCCATTTCTGATGGTATCGAGCGACCCATGGCGCCGACGCGGCCTCGTGTGATTTCACAGAGCTGCCATAGGATTTGTATCGTGGGATCTCACGCAATCCATGTTTTTTTTCCTTCTTTTTGTTTTGACTGGCCGCGCGTGTAATGGTATCGTTGGGAACCTCGGGAAAGATCAATGTCCGTTTTGTTCCTACCGAAATATCTTTAAAGAAAAAAAAAAGTTTTCGACCTTACACTGCTTACTGCAGAGAGGTGAGAGAAAAGTCTTGCCCAGATATATTCAGACCAAAATCACTCATAGATGCAGGCAACGCAAGTATTCGTTCGCAGATCGACACTACGCACGGATGCACCCTGGCGCAGCCCAACGCGGGAAAAGATTAACAAACGTTTTAAATAAATAAAAATAAAAAAATAAAAAAAAAAAAAAAAAAAACAGGTGCCTAAATGGTGTGACCGTCTTTCAGTCCCCGCTGATAGCAAAACCTCACCAGCGAGCAGCTGGAACACCTTGGAAGGACCGGTGACTTTGAATTTGTATTAAAAGACTTGCCGTGCCACAGTCAGACTGTGAAGCGCGAAGTGGCTCCTCATCTCGATGGGGGTACATCCATCCCGTGAGAAATGGACTCCCCCAAAGTCCAGGCATCGGGGGTCACATTTATCCCAGGATAGATGTACCCCCGGGGCATTCATCACGGGGGGGGCAACCATCATCTTACACCGGCTCCGCTTCGCAGCGCCGGCAACTCCGTTCGACAGGGGCAGGGCCCAGCTTGGCCTGCCGGCGGCTTCTCCTCGGGCCTTCAGCCCTCGAGTCAGACCTCGCTTGGCCCAATCGCAGGCCATGTCTCCGGCCTTCGACCCTCACATGACACGCCTCATGAAGGGAAAACGCAAAGTTATCGATGTAACATCGTGACTGAGGCCCGCCCTTTCCCATTGTGCTAAGGTTTAAGTGCCAAACAACATGTCCGTTGCACCGAGTCCCACAATACATGAAGCCGGGCTCACAAACTCCCCTCCCGAAAAGGTCTTGCCGAGACCTATCGAAATCTTCCATAAAATGTTTTAGTCGGTCGACCCCCCCTTTTTTTTGTTTTCAAGATCCCGATCAGGTCAATTCATGAAAGATGAAAGCGGCCGATTGCGTTGAGACCACGTCCAATCAACTTATCTCGTCGCCCAGATTCCAAATATACCCCTTAATGCCCTGCTAGCACCAATAATGGTGGAAATCTCCCTTCCGCTCATGTTAACTATGATCCACCTGCAGCAGCCCTTCTGCGGCTTGAACACGATTTGCACCGCCAGATTGTTTGTCCGTACGGTACTCCTAAAGTACCCTCCAAATCTGGTCACTCTAGCTCAACTCCTTCCTTGTACACTAACGACAACGACACACAGACATATGCATATGCCCTTCCCTACTTTTCAAATAGAAAGGCGGGCCAAAAACATGATTTTTACTGTTCTTTTGACTGACATGTTATTCTCTGTAACTATCTCTGAAACTATGGGTCATGGAGCATTTTCCGACATGGCATTGGAAAGCTGAGCCTTTTTTCTATAACAATGAGTTATCGTTTCTTTGCAGCCGTAAACCGGATTAAAAATTCCAAACTTGTAAAAAGTGAAAAAAAAAAAAAAAAAAAAAAAAAAAACACTTTTTTTTTCACCAAAACGACGCTACTAATTGGCACAGAGAGGTCCGATCGGACCCCACGACGTCTCGCTAGACTCGCCCTACTTTACTTAGTAGAAAGAGAAACAATCGAGTCCCAGTTCCTCTGGAACTCAGAACGCGATAATAAACGGATTTCAGCAAAATAGGGTCGAAATTGGACCTTTGAAAAACATTCGCGACCCCTAAATATTATTTGACCGGACTCAGTTTTAGTGTCGGCTTATCAATGAGATAAAAGAACAATTTTCTGCTTGCGCCGGTATGAATTTTGAAAAATCGTGTTTTCAATACCCGTCAGTGACCGGATTTCCGCCTGCCCGGAGATTACCTCTGTTCAGGGCCCTGTGCTGCATATCATGACACCACCCACGATGGAGGGTCTCCGGTAGTAACACTGCCCGCCTCGGCCGCTCCGAAAGTGAAGCAAGAAAGCGGACGAGATAACAGTTCCACCGGTGGCCACCGCGCGGCGCATGTGTTCCCTTTAGTCCGGCTTCCGGCGCACTGGCCCCTGGCCTCTTGCAGGCTATTTACGTTTCGCTCTTCATGATGGTTTCCTGATTTATTTTATCATTTTTATTTTTCATATGCATGTATCAAATCATTTATTAGGATCTAGTCATGCTCAAACTTAAGTGCTTCATATACTTACTAGTGTATTATTGGGGCAACCCGATTCAGGCGAGGTGTGGGTAAAAAAGCAGCTAAAAATGCTAATCTAATAACAATTTTCATGAATGGTTCCAAATAAATTCCGTACTTACCATGCAAGTATGACCCCTTTTAAGTTGAAGTTTAATGACTTGTAAAACATCTAACTTGTACGAACAAAGTTGAAAGTTGTCGTTAGCTTACAGTTGTCGTAAACTCTCAACGACAAGTTTTTGCACTCAAAAAGGATTCTGCGCAACAATTTTTGACTGATTGGTCCCATTTTTTCCCCTTAACTTCCGTGGATAGTTGTCCACAAAGTAACATAGCGCTATTGGTAATATTGATCATAGTTTGGGGGAAAAAATATTTTTAGGTCAAAAATGTCTTTTTTTTCTTTTTTCCATTTTCAAACTGTTAAACTTCAAATATATTTATTTTTTCTGGTGACTTTAATCACCAAAACACTATGTAGCTTAGTTCAATAGGTCATTAAGAAGAAAAAGAAGGCTTTTTTGACAAGGTCTGTTGCGCAGAATCAATTTATGGTTTAATTAAGCTTAAGCGACTAAATTTGATGAAAATGGCCTGTACTTACCTCTGGAACGGCTAGATGGATTCTCGTGCTACTTCAGGTCGTCTTGTTTCTATAGAGACCATTTATCACTGCAAAAGTTTGACCCACTAGGTCTAAAAGTTTTGGAAATAGTATTTTCACCCACACCTCACCTTAATGAGGCAGTAGCGCCATCGACATCTGTTTTCAATCAAGTTTTGACAAAGAGTTATGCTGAATGATTCTCGGATCAAGATTGACCAATTATTCAACAAATACAGCAAGAATATTGAAGGATTCCCTTGGAAACAGAGGCAATCAGGTCCTCCACAAACGCTCCCTCATTCGGAGTGCTCTGCTAAGTTTGATGATAGCCTCTGTTCGCACCAGGAGAAGCGCAAAACTTAAAGGAAAAAGCCTTTTGGATAACGTCGAACCAAGTAATTATGGATTTGGTCGAACAGGCTGAGAATACATTTCAGATAACAGCCAAGTCTAACTCTGGAAGAATTTTCAACCTCGTTTGGTTGCTTCCTGTCTACTACCCTGGTTTGCAATCGACATTTTTGTATTTTCGAACAACTAACTCCTTCTTACCGGTGCATGTGAAAGATAGTCTTACTTTCAGTTTAAACTATCTGCATGTGGGCCACCCCAAAGTGTGGCAACACTGTAAGAAACACGGTTTTTTCCGTTAATTCATTAACGGGATTTGCCGTACTTAGAAGTATGGTGTTTGCCGTTTCTAGAAGTACAGCGTTTACCGTACCCATAAAGGTACGGTGTTTTCCGTAGAAATACAGCGTTCACCATACTCGTAAGTACGGCGTTTACCGTACCTGGAAGTACGGCGATCACCTTACTTTTTGTACAATGCACTTGTCAAAAGGCACTCATTTCTGGACATCAAAGTCAGTTTGGAAGATTTTGAAAATTTTCTCAAACTCTTTGGAATTCAATTTAAGGCGAGATCTCTTGTACAATGTACAAACTACAGAAATCGTCGTACTTCCAGGTACGGAAAACGCTGTACTTCTAGGTACGGTCAACAGCGTACTTCTAAGTACGCCAAATCCTGTAATTAAAGAAACGGCGAATACCGTACATTTTGGTCACAGTGAAGAAGTACACAATGCTAACAATAACTCAGGTTTCTTATCTCTACACTGTAAAGTTGGCCCGTACCATTTCGCATGTTATATCGTTGGGCACGCGGTTATGAGATATCTTACAAAAATTCTGTATGATTAACAATCCTACGAGAACGCACGCACAAAAAATCATACCATTCGGTACGGCCCCCCACCACGTACCGCGATCGGCCGTGGCTCGCCAGGGCCCGATGTCAGCGTGTATTCTTACCCCTTACCCCCGGTAAAGGAACCCTAGTGCCTGTTTACCGGGGGGGGAAAAGCTTCTAGGTACCAAGTACCCTCGGTAAACAAACCCTAGGAGTGGGATACCCCTCCCAGACGGGGTAAATCCACCCTAGGACTAGTGTACCGGGGGTAAACGTGCCCTAGTGAAAGATTACCCCCTCCGTTTTTTTGCCCGGGGGCAATATCGCCCTAGAAATAGTGTACCCCCCGGTAGATAAGTCCTAGAAGAAGATTACCCCCACGTCTGGACAGGGGGTATCTTAGCGCTAGAAACCGTGTACCCCCGGTAAGCTAGCACTGGGGATAGTTTACCCCCATGTCTGGACAGGGGGTATCTTAGCGCTAGAAACCGTCTACCCCCGGTAGATAAGCCCTAGAAGAAGATTACCCCCACGTCTGGACAGGGGGTAGGTCAGCGCTAGAAACCGTTCACCCCGGTAAGTTGACACAAGGGCTAGTTTACCCCCATGTCTGGACAGGGAGTAAGTCAGTGCTAGAAACCGTTTACCCCTCGTAAACCAGCTGTAGAGCTGGTTTACCCTCCTTCTTTTTGTTGCAGATTTAAATACTATTGGGAACATTGTTTTATAGGAATAGCCATGGCTAATAAACATTTATCAATGTCAAATAATAAAACGCACAATTCAAAATTCAGGAAGTAATGAGTGTTGCTCCTTTATTTGGTATTTAGTATTAAATATAAGTACATTATATTTTTAAAAAAACTTAAAGCAGTCGAAAAGTACAAGGTGGGTTTACGCCAGACCGTGTCTTGTCGTAACAGGCTTCGCGATGCTGCGCTAGTTACGACAATCCACGCCTGGCGTTACACCTACCTTGGCCCGCGGCGCTTCCTGCTTGCCTTCGGCAAGCAGTTTTAAGGGTTCATTGAGGCAATGAGTAGTGCACTACGTGATGAACGGTCGAAGTATACAAGCTAGGGCCCGACCTTCCGTCGAACGGAGAAGGCAGCTCCGCTTCGCTGCGCCGGCAATTCAGTTCGGCAGGGGCCGATACCAGCTTGGCCTGCCGGCGGATCCTTCTCGAGCCTTCTTCGGCCCTCGCATGGCTTGGCCCAATCGGAGGCCGTCTCTCGGGCCTTCGGTCCTCGCACCTCACATCCCGGGGAGGTAAAGCGCAAACTTATGGATGTAACATCAGGACTGAGGCCCGCTCTTGTGTTCCCACTGTGCCAAAGTTAATGTGCAAAACATGGCCGTTGCACCAATTTTCACAATACATGAAGGCGGGCTCATAGACCCCTCTTCCGACCCCTCTTTGCAAAGGTCTTGCCGAGACCTATCGAAATCTGCAATAAAATTTTTTAGTCGGTCGATCCCTGTTTTTCAAGATCCTGATTCGGCCAACTGATGAAGTCGGGCTCCCAGGCCCCCCTTCCGACCCCTCTTTGAAAAGGTCTTGCCGAGACCTGTCGAAATCTGCAATAAAAATTTTTAGTCGGTTGACCCCCTTTTCTCAAGATGAAGGGTCGAAGTTAAAATATAATGAATTCGGGCCAAGGTAGCCAATTCGCAGTCAAAACTTTGGTCAGGGGCCGAAATTGATCTCATTTTCGTCATCAGCACCTTCAAAAACATACCAAACTATGTAAAAATGTCACTAAAATATAAAGTCCCTAAAAAGTTGCACTTTTTCTGCCGTTTTTTTTAGTGTTTTTCGTTGGTACGACTGAATAATTTGAGATAGAGAGCTGAATTTCGGCGTGTGGCGAGCCAAGGATATACCTAACAACCCTGCAAAATCTCGTCCCGATCGGCCGAGCCGTTTGGGAGGAGTAGTGCGGACACACAGACAGACAGACAGACAGGAAAAGTTTTTCAACCCCAGTGAAGTAACTGGCTTCGCTAATCGCTCAGCCAACAAAGATGAATCAATAAGTACACGCAATCATGACGTGTACACTGCCAAGTGGCAGCGCGCCTTAGTGGTGGAGGTAGCCTCTATGATGGAAGGCCGAAGGTCGTCAAAAAAGAAATAAAGAAATAAGTTATAAAATTGCAGGGCGAAAAGTAAAAGAGCAAAGTATAAAGTACCAACGCGTACACAACTCAGTACAAACTGCAGCATACTGTGTCTCATTATATGTGAAAAAAATAATTAAAACAGTAGAAAGCAGAGGCAAGTCCGCATGGTATTGCTACCAGCTATTGCCGATACAAATACAGGGCAGTTCTAAATGAGAGAAGTAAAAGATGAATCAATAAGTACATGCAATCATGTCGTGTACTATCAGTCTCTAAAGTTCTGTCTGGGCGATACCCCTTGCACGAGAGATTCTCAACGGTCTCCTTATGAGCGGTCTCTCGCGCATAGGGTATCACCCAGACAAAACTTAAGAGACTGATAGTACACTGCCAAGTGGCAGCGCACCTTAGTGGTGGAGTTGGCAACTGTGATCGAAGGCCGAAGATCGTCAAAGCAAAGCCATTGACCAGCTGCAGTGATTGCATACGCAACATAGTGGCCAACGTCGGTCGCCCTTCGACTCCCTTGAAAGGCTACTACACCTCGCAGTTTGTACGTCATGCCATTGCAACGGAAATCTACGGGCATTTCATCAAGATTCATGGACCATTCACAGAGATGGGCGGAGTTGGCCTGCCCTACCTCCACAAAAAGATGTCGACTGACGGTTCGGGTCATGACAACTTCACCTTCACAGTTACTTCCGTCGGACCTAGTGACCTAGGCCTTTGGCATAATGAGCGCCCTGATGCACTGAGCACGTTGACGATAGCTGCGGGAATGTCTTTGGTATCAGGACGGTTCACCCAATTCCTTTTACCCAAAACAGAAATGCCCACACATGTTTCGCCCACCAGTTTTTCATCCACCTCATTTGGCCCACCACCAGTATAGTCCACCAGCGTTTGGCCCACTGTACTTTCCCTCCGCCCACCGTCGGAACAAGGTGCCTTCGTTGCAGTGGCGGCAACAATCAGGCCTCTGCGAACTCGCTCCACTCAACTTTCGGAAACTTTCGGAAATGGCACCAAAATTCATAAAGTCAAAAAGAGGAGGCAAAATTTTAGTTCACAACGGGTTTCAATATCACAAGTACTCAACGAAAAAGGAAAGAACATACTGGGTCTGCAGCCTGAAGCCGGAATGCAAGGCACGAGCGACGACGATCTCCGAGCCGCCTGTCGTCCTGCGGGAGGGGACGCACTCACACGCTCCGGACCAGGACGACATCGCGGCGAAGGAGATCATGAATGACATCAAGGGCAGCAGTGTGCAGCAGCCGGAGGTTCCTCCCATCCAAATTACGTCGAACCGGCTGCAGCGCATCCCACAGGTAGACGTTCCGACGCGTATGAGTTAGGCTCTGGATTGCTCGCGTGACACGTGTCTGTCCGTTCAGGCCGTTCAGGCGAAATTGCCGAATGACGCCGCCATCAAGCGTACCATCAACCGGACCCGTCAGGCCGCCCTCCCACTCAACCCCAAGACCTTGGTTGACCTCCCTGAACTGCCACCAGAGTTCACGCTGACACTCATGGGAGATGTCTTTCTCCTGTGGGATTCGTTGGCCGACGATGACGATGATGACGATGACGACGACGAGGCGGAAGAGAGGAGGAGACGGCAACGGATCCTCATATTTTCCACGAGGGACAATCTTCGCAAACTTTGTGCGTCGGACACCTGGCTAGTTGATGGCACGTTCAAGGTCAGCCCGAGCCTCTTCACCCAGCTCTTTACTATTCACGGGATCTTCCGTGGGGCTGCATTCCCCTTTGTGTATGCCTTGCTCCCGAACAAGGAGCAAGAGTCATACGGCACTGTGCTCGAAGTAGTGCTTGACAAGTGCGAGGCAGCGCGGATACCATCCCCCCAGGCAGTTACGGTGGTCAGTGACTTTGAGCTGGGCATCATCAATGCCACCAACACCGTCTTCCCTGATGCCAGACTCCGGCTATGTTTCTTTCACCTGGGCCAAAGCGTGTACAGGTCGGTTCAGGTACAGTACAATTGTTGCACTGACTGACTCAGTACTTCCTGACTATACAGGCACGTTCAAGACGCCGGACTGCAAGTAGCTTATCGTGACCCCTTAGACAGGTCAATCAAGGAGGGTGTTCACCAAATCCTCAGTCTGGCCTTCGTGCCTCCCGCCGACGTTGTGGACGTCCTCACTGAACTGCGAGAAGAACTGCCGGACAGACTTCTTGCCATCGCAGACTACTTTGATGAGACGTACGTAAGAGGACGGCGACTACGTGGTCAGCGGCGAGAGCAGCGTCCACGGTACGCGCCGGAGTTGTGGAATCAGCATGATGCTGCTTTGGAGGGAGAACCGAGAACAAACAACCTTTCGGAGGGCTGGCACCGTCGGTTCAACACTCTGGTCGGCAAGAACCATCCATCCATCTACGCCCTGATCAAGGAGGTCCAGAAGGAGCAGGGAAATAGTGAGAGGTCAATGGCTGACCTAGAACTGGGAAAGGTACAGACAACTAATCTTCTCGAAAAACATTGAAAAATTTGATTCGAAACTAACAGACAGCGCCTTAGGTGGTGAAGGCGCAGCAGCGGCTGAAGTACCGGATTGTGACGGAGCGGCTCCAGCGGATCTCGGGGCGCTACGAGGAGATGAAGGCTGAAGAGCGGACCATGGACTTCCTGCGGGCCTGCGGGAATAACCTCACTCTATAGTGGGTTTATGGGTACTAAGGTGGGCTAACTGGTAGTTGGGTTTCCTTTTTTGGATCAAATTGAAGTAGGCATTTCTGCGGTGGGAGAAAGGCTTTGGGTGAAGTGTCGTGGATCTATGTCTTTAAAAACAGTCTTCGGTAGATCTACATAAATAACTGGCAAGTTATTTTGCCACTTTCCTCGGGGGCACTTTTCTGAGTTACACTTTCTGTGCTCATAAGCTGATGGGCACGCTTGACACAACACATCAACCGCCCTTGATCCTTGATACATTTCCCACACAGTCAATGGCGTGTACGGTTTTGCCGCGAGATGTTGTAACAGTTGCCTCAAAGAAAGGCTTGAGAATAGCACAGCAGGCAGCGTCAATATCCGCCTTACAAGTGTCCCTTCCAACCAGCATAAGTAGGTCACACAGAATGCTGGACTTTGAGGATAGCCATGTGCGGTAATCCGGACTTTCAAGGTAGCTGACTCCTAGTACTTGGATTAGGGCATCGTATGCGCAAGTGTTTGAAAAGCGATACAAGCCATCCTTGGTTGGGCAATCACCCGACTTCAGCCCATTCACTAGGAGTGTGTATACATGCTGTTGGTCAGATTTAGGATGGAGGGAACCTGAAAACAAAAGTTTATGGTAACTCAAACAATGAAAAGTGAGTCAAAAGATGCAGCTCTAAGCATGTTTCCCGTGCACGGATGTACCTGTAGATCCAGGAAGTGCATCTTTATTAGACGCATCAGAGTTGCCATTTAAATCTTTGGGCACTGTTAACAAATAAGAAACATGAAATATGCAAAAAAAAAACAAGCAATCCTTGCAAATTCTTGCTGTGTATAAAATTACCTTTGGGTTTACCCTTTGGGCATTTGTTGCATTTGGAGCAAATGCGTTGCTGCTGTTCATCATTGTCTCCGGAGGCCTCTACTTGGGTGGAGCATGCAGGCAGGGCGTGCACTGGATTGCCGCATTTTATACACTTGTGCTCACCTCCTGGAGCGGCGCCTCGGGCGCACGCCTCGCAAACGCCTTTTGATTTCGTGCTGTCTGGCCCTGAAAGTAATGAATATAATATATCTTTTGCTCAGGGCTTAAAGCGTGCACACTGCAAAGTGTGGGACAGGCATGCACTAGGTAACGTGGGACAAAGTGTCTCACGTTTGTAAGCGTGGGATAACTGTCCCACGTTACCTAGTGCATGCCTGTCCCACACTTGGTTTTGCAGTGCAGCCGATGGGGTTTAAAAAAGTCAAGAAATTACAAGGTAGGTTTACGCCAGACCGTGTCTTGTCGTAACAGGCTTCGCGATGCTGCGCTAGTTACGATAATCCACGCCTGGCGTTACACCTACCTTGGCCTGCGGCGCTTCCCTGCTTGCCTTCGGCAAGCTGTCTCAAGGATTTTTGAGGCATTGAGTAATGCACCACGTGATGAAGGACTGAAGTAGAATATGTCAGGAACTGTGCACAGGCAGACATTTTTTTTATTTTTTTTTACTTACACAGATAGATGAAAGTGTATTTTAGCTTTCTGATAATAGTGAGTGTTGTAAGGGACAGCCCTTAGGTCTTATTTTAAATGTGAAGGAGACTTCATTATCTGATGCGTTGTCTTGCTTCCTTTTAAGAAGACCTCCTAGACCCCCCTTTCCACCCCTCTTTGAAAAGGTCTTGCCGAGACCTATCGAAATCTGCAATAAAATTTTTTAGTCGGTCGATCCCCTTTTTTCAAGATCCTGATTCGGCAAACTAATGAAGTCGGGCTCCTAGACCCCCCTTCCGACCCCTCTTTGAAAAGGTCTTGCCGAGACCTATCGAAATCTGCAATAAAATTTTTTAGTCGGTCGATCTCCTTTTTCAATATCCTGATTCGGCCAACTAATGAAGTCGGGCTCCTAGACCCCCCTTCCGACCCCTCTTTGAAAAGGTCTTGCCGAGACCTATCGAAATCTGCAATAAAAATTTTTGGTCGGTAGACCCTCTTTTTTCAAGATGAAGGGTCGAAGTTGATTATGTTAGTAAATTCGGGCCGAGGTAGCCCATTCGCAGTTAAAAGTTTGGTCAGGGGTCGAAATTGATTTCATTTTCGTCATCAGGAACTTCAAAAACATAAGAAACCATGTAAAAATGTCTCTAGAAAAAAAGTCACTAAAAAGTTGCACTTTTTCTGCCGTTTTTTTAGTGTTTTTTCGTTAGTACGACTGAATGGAATGAGATAGAAAGCTGAATTTTTGCGTGTGGCGAGCCAAGGACATACCTAATAACCCTGCAAAATCTCAGCCAGATCGGCCTAGCCGTTCAGGAGGAGTAGTGCAGACACACACACACACACACACACACACACACACACACACACCCAGACAGACAGACAGGAAAAGTTTTTCAACCCCAGTGAAGAAACTGGCTTCGCTAATCGCTCAGCCAAAGAGAATTTGGAGAATTTGGAGAATTTGTATGTAGACAGTTGGTGTAATTGTGGCACGGTTATATTTTAATGTTTGTAGGTTGGTACCAACCTGTTAGGTTGTCTGCTGTCAGGAAGGGGTTTAAGTGAGTGATTGGCACCACAGTTTTTAAAACCTTCCCCTTCTCGTTCCGCAGTATTGCTCCTTTTGTTGCGTTGAGCTCCACAATTTCGTACGGTCCATCCCTGGCGAAATTTGTCATTTTCCCACCCTTCCGGCTTTGCTGACGTTTATTGACGACTAGCACCTTTTGCCCGACGTAGAAGTCAACGCCAGTCAAGTGTTTTCTGTTGTATGTGCGTTTCTGCTGTTCTTGGGCCTTCCTTATGTTTTCCATGCAAAGAGAACGCCTGGCACGACCAACGGCCACAATTCTGTCTCTTCACCAATGGACTTGAGTATGGCTTTCTTGAGCGTATGATTAACACGCTCCGTCATTCCATTGGCCTGTGGATGACACGTGCGGCAAACTCTGTGGCGCACCCCAGTGAGACGACAAAGATGTTCAACTACTGCATTGTTGAACTCCCGTCCCTGGTCAGAAATTATGGTTTCAGGAGCTGAGTGGCGACATATGATGTCTTCGTACAAAAACTGTGCAACCGTAGCAGCGGATCTGTCAGGGAGCGCCTTTGCTTCCACCCACTTCGAAAAGTAATCAATGGCCACTGCCAAATACTTCATGCCAGCGGCCAAGGGAAGCTGGCAAAGGTCGATGCCGACCTGGGCCATGGCTCTTTTAAGCACTCCAACTGGATGAAGCATATCTCTAACTTTCAAAATTGCAGGGTTTACCTTTTGGCAAACAACACACAGTTTGCAATATTCAGCAACTTGCTCATACATGTTCGGCCAGAAGTAAGTCCGCCTCAGCAAAGCATAGCACCGGTCTCTTCCTCTGTGGCCTGACAGGGCCACGGCTTCCTAGCTAAGGCCACAGCCTTCATGACTACCTCGGAAAAGGTGGTCCACCCAAAATGCCCTAGAGTACCCAAAGTGTGGTCATCGACTGCAATCAACTTGTTCCACGATGTTCCGCATTTGTTCCAACTTGTTCCACCCTCAGAGCCCTGCAGTCTCAATATCGTAATCCGATAATGGGCTAGCCACCGTGACAGGCTTAAAACGGCCCGCACCAAAAAAATTACCTTTACAAATTGTGAAGATTTCAACTTGTCCCTGTTTGTTCCACCATTGTTTTGAACCAAGCACCATTTAAAATCTACACGTCACTTCCTAAAAGGTCGGTGGGCTGGCTTGCTTTGGTTTCAATGTGTAAAAAGCATCCGAAACAAAGGAATGCCCATTAGAACGTGTCGTTTACTGTTTGTTCCTTGTTGTTCCGCCTTTATTTTACACAAAATACCGTTACCAGTGTTCTTTTTTAATCTTGAATGCATAGTGGGATGGCTATGATGACTGTGTAAACAAAGCGTCAGAAACAAATAAATGCTTCATAAAATTTGTGGATCTCAGTTTGTTCCTTGTTGTTCCACCATTAATTTTAACCTTTTATCTTTCACAGGGTTCCCACAAAATCTCTGAGGGTAAGTGGGATGGCTAGTGGGACTTTGCAAAAGTAGCGTCAGAAACCTAAAAAAATGCCTATTAAACTTGTTGTTCCACAATTATTTTACACATATTACCGTAAGCAGTGTTCTTATTAAATCTTAAAAGCATTGTGGGTTGGCGATTATAGTTGTGTGAAAAAAAAGCATCAGAAACAAATAAATGCACAATAAAATTTGTAAAAAGAAACTAGAAGGTAAAAACGATTAAAGGAGAACCACACCTCTTACTCAAGGACGAGCCCCAACGGCGAGTGGCGTGGCGTGGCTTAGCGTGGCTTGGCGATGATTGGCTAGGCGAGGCGATGGGAGGCGCGAATGGCGAGGTTCGGCGAGGCGAGGCGAGGCAAAGCGGGGCGCAAGTGGCGAGGTTTGGCGAGGCGGGGCGGGGCGCCAGTGGCGATGCGTGGGTGGCTTGGCGTGGCTTGGATTGGCATGGCGTGGCGATGGGAGGCGCGAATGGCGAGGTTCGGCGAGGCGAGGCAAAGCGGGGCGCAAATGGCGAGGTTTGGCGGGGCGGGGCGCCAGTGGCGATGCGTGGGTGGCTTGGCATGGCTTGGCTTGGCATGGCTTGGCATGGCTTGGCATGGCTTGGCATGGCTTGGCATGGCTTGACATGGCTTGGCATGGCTTGGCATGGCTTGGCTTGGCGTGGCTTGGCGATGATTGGCTAGGCGAGGCGATGGGAGGCGCGAATGGCGAGGTTCGGCGAGGCGAGGCGAGGCAAAGCGGGGCGCAAGTGGCGAGGTTTGGCGAGGCGGGGCGGGGCGCCAGTGGCGATGCGTGGGTGGCTTGGCGTGGCTTGGATTGGCATGGCGTGGCGATGGGAGGCGCGAATGGCGAGGTTCGGCGAGGCGAGGCAAAGCGGGGCGCAAATGGCGAGGTTTGGCGGGGCGGGGCGCCAGTGGCGATGCGTGGGTGGCTTGGCATGGCTTGGCATGGCTTGGCATGGCTTGGCTTGGCGTTGCTTGGCGTGGCTTAGCGTTGGTGGGCGCGCTAATCACAAACAAAGAAGCCATGTAAATACCACGGTCTAATTTGAGTTTTGCCAGTGACAGCTCCTTACGACAAACTTACTCTAGCCATTGGTATGTCATGTCCATGTCTACGGCCTCATAGTCGGTGACATTGCCGTCCTCAGAGTTGGTTCCGGTTGGTATTCGTGGCCTCTTAGCCGGACTACACCCCTCGGAGCTGCTTCGCCGCTTCTTGCCCTGACTTGAAGGCGCGCTAATCACAAACAAAGAAGCTATGTAAATACCACGGTCTAATTTAAGTTTTGCCAGTGACAGCTCCTTACGACAAACTTACTCTAGCCATGGGTCCGTCAAGTCCGTGTCCAACGCACTTTCGTGTAGCTCAGTGATCATTTCGTCTTCAGAGCTGTCGCTGTATACGGCAATATTGGTTAGGTCGTTTCCGTGACTAAAAGACAGAAAGAGAGCGGTTAGCAAAGGCCGGACTGTCACACCAAGAAGTCACTGCAGTACTTACATTGCTAGCCGCCGCAACACGCTTCTCGGAACAGCTACGGCCGCCCTCGCGGTGGTGGTGTTGCTGCAGCCAGCCCTCGCGGTGGTGGTGGTGCTGCAGCCAGCCCTCGCGGTGGTGGTGGTGCTGCAGCCGGCCCTCGCGCCGGCGTTTGGGCCTCTGGGACCTCCGGGACCTCCGGGACCTCCGGGACCTCCGGGACCTCCACGCCTAGAATGCTGTGGAAGAAACGCAATCAGCTCACCCAGTTCAGAAAAAACTTCACATTAGTTAGCAAAGGATTGGATCAGCTTACCCTTGCACCGCCGTGCAGAGGCCCTTGACCTGCACAGACACAGCCGCAGCAAATCGGCACATCTCGGCCATTTGGAATGCTACGACGCTGGAAAGGAAAGAGCAAGTTAAAACGCGCTTTCTCGGGGCCGATCGGCCGCACAACGGGCCAGTCACTCATTCTTCACCGGATATACTCACCCTCCGTCGCCGTTCCGCGCACCAACTGCCCCGCGGCGGACGGACATCGACAGGGAGGACACGTGTCCATCAATAGACGCCTCCTTCTCGGCGCTGCAAGCAGAACGGACAATTGAGACGCTACTCACTCAGGAGGCACATCCAGGCACACTCAAGACTCACATTTCCGCGGCAGGCCCCTCATCGGCGACTTGGCGCTCCAATTCGCCCCTGCTAAGACGGTCCAAGAGGGACCTTACCGCTACGCCGTCGTCAACCTCTCCCGGTACGGGTAACGGCGAGAGGTTACTCCCAAACATAAGTTTAATCCATGTGCAGATGTGGTTAAATTGGAAGACTTTGGCCGCGCTGAAACAGACAGGTCACTCTTAGTGCAAAGCGACAAAATAACAGGGGAAAGGGACAGCACGGCCAGACAGGTGACTTACTTGTTGAGGTCCTTTTCATTGCAGGAGCGCCGCACATGCATCGCGAAGTGGGCGAACGAGTTGACGAGGCAATAACAAAAAATACACCTCATCTTGCCCCTTGCTGGCTGAAATCCTATGGGCGTTGATGTCTCGCGCCACTCCCCTAGGGATCCGTCCGCAAGGACCTCAGCCGCCCCGACCAGCTGATACAGGCCTGCAACAGTAAGTTTCGGTGAGCGAGGAACACCCCACACGTAGCGCGCGGCATCAAGACACTGCTTACCTTGGTGAGAGGCATTGATGTCCAACACCGCCGTGCCAGGGAGTTGGAACATTCTTTGCTGCCGTCGGACATCAAAATTATTCATTATGGTGGCTGAACGCCCTGCAAACAGAAAGGAAAACGTTACAAACACCGTCAAACCAAGATGATACCTGGAAGGCTACGTCAGATACGATACGCAATTCTGACGGTTGAGACGATGACCCCCCCCCCCCCCCCGAACTCCTCGCCTACGAGTTTTGACGTTTAATAACTGATATATTGATATCTCGCCCGTCCGTCGCGCTGCGCAAGCTGCGACCAGAAAGTCCTGGCCGCCTCCGACGAACAACGAACCACGCGCCGAAGCGATCGGAAGATCGGACGGACTGCGAATAAGGAGAGCGGGACAGCGGCGCAGTGTAGCGCAGCCTTCGTCGCTGTCTCTCTCGCACCCTCGAGGGACGTCCCATGACTGCGAGAGCGACAGAAGGACGAAAGCACGAAAGCAGTGGTCAGCCTGGAGGGTGGGACAGACAATGACAGTGGAAGGAACGTGGCGTGCGGCAGTGACGCGGCTACGCGGCTCGGCAAGGGAGGGAGGGGGAAAGGCAAAGGCTCGCATCACTCTCCCACTCATGGGCAGGTTTTGACCTGTCTCTCTCGCAGCGGGCCCCTCCGCAAATGAATCAGTCTGCAGTGGTTTCAAGGTTCCACCCCTGCCCTACACAGTGGACTGCCGGCCAAGTCCTTCTGGAGGAAACCCACGGTCAAAAGCAACCGGCTGACAATCATCCCGGCCGCTGCACAGTGGGCCAAAGAACGATGACGGCGGTCAAAGTCCTGGACGGGTTTTGAGCTCTAGAGTCGTTAAAGGAAACTCCAACCCAATGCATGACCCCACCAGAAATCCATTGGGCAGGCTCACACGTTCGGTTGGAGTCCTATTTACCGAATCTAGAGCTCAAAACTCGACTGGAGTTCAAGCAGCCTGCGCCGGTTATCTGATCCACTAAGCGCCCTGGCTTCCTCCGGCGCGGCTAGCGCGGCTAGGCCCCCACACACTGAGGCACACTGTCTCATGGGGCGCCCCGTGCGAGAGAAGAAAGGCGATGAAATTAGTCTATTAGTAAGTAGCCTCGACAGGTCGCAGCGACAGCAAGCGAGACGCACGTGCTCGCGCCAGAGCTCCCCTGCGGAGCGCGCCCCCGACGCAGCTCAGGCGGCCTAAGGGCTCTCCAATCCGAGGCGAGTTCGTCCGTCCATCCGTCCGTCCGCAGCAGAGAGGTCCGCGCGCTCTTGACGCCCCCTCGGAGCACGGGGCTGCTCCAAAATGCAAGCCGGCCCGCCCGGCCCGCCTCGCTAGCAAGACGGTCGCACATTGCAAGAGCAGGGAGGTGCAGGCGACGCCCTCCACCTCCATACACGGCCCAAGAAAAGGCAAGCGCACAGAGCGCTAAAAGACCACCGGTGGAGGTGGCAAAAATCCCGAACGAGTTGAGCTCGGGAGCCGATAAAATGGGACTCGAACCGAACGTGTGACCCCACCAATGGATTGCTCTCTGAACGAGGGATCCCGAGGGGGAAATCACTCTTAAAACCTGTGACCCGACTATTACGTCTATAACGCTCTGTTACGCCTCAAAATTTAAGGAATTTAGCCGAAAACAGACCAAAAAAAACCCTAAAATAGATCAAATTTGAAACATTTCGGCTATTACGCTACTATGACGCACACTATTACGCGTGCTATTACGGACAGAGTGACCCGACTATTACGCGAGTGCTTTCCCCCTCGGAGGGATCCATTCGTGGGGTCACATGTTCGGTTAGAGTCCTATTTAGCGACTCGAGCTCGACACGCGTCCAGAGCTGTAGCCGCCAGCGCCGGTCTTCTGGCCCACTGAACAGCATGGCCGGGATTCGAACCGCGAACAGAGGTCCCCCCCCCCCAGCCCGGCGGCGCGACTACAGCACGTCTCCGTCGGCAGGCCGAAAGCATGCACTGCTGGCCGCGACCATGAGGGCGACAGCTTGCAGTACAGCTCACGCGTGGCGAGGACACCGGCAAACAGTGGGCCAGAAGACCGGTGGAGGTGGCAAAAATCCCGAACGAGTTGAGCTCGAGAGCCGATAAATGGGACTAGAACCGAACGTGTGACCCCACCAATGGATTGCTCTCTAAACGAGGAATCTATTCGTGGGGTCAAATGTTCGGTTAGAGCCCCACTTAGCCACTCGAGCTCGAAACGCGTCCAGAGCTCTATCCGCCAGCGCCGGTCTTCCGGCCCACTGTGCGTCGGCGGGCGCGCTGGACAGCCGATGAAGAGCGGGACATAGGGCACACGCAGCCGCGCTGCGGTGCCGTGGTACGCAACGTGGTCGTCCTCCTGCATTCCGAGAGCTGCTTCAGCTCCATGAGTGCGGAGAGACAAAGCAGAATCCGCCGGCTCCAGAGCAGCCCCGCGAGCAAAACTAAGAGTTCTGGTCCGACCGAGTTGGGGCGCCCGGTGCGACAGACCGACCCGCGATCGCTGCAGCCTCACGCGGCCCATCAAGAGAGGAAGCGCCTGTGCACGAAACTAGTACTGAACCGTTTTTGCTGGGGGTAACCGAAAGCTGACTGAGTTTTACCCACCAGGCGCGAGACGTTCGCGTCTGGCAGCGCGCGGATCACGCTTGCTCCGGACGGACGAACCAAACGACTGGCCTCGGATAGCCCCCTCAAGGCGCGTCTTGAGTTTCAGCCGCCAGCGCCGGTTCTTCTGGCCCACCGCGCGACGAGCCGCGGGCCCCAGCGGGCCCCGAACAGGCCCCCAAGGGCCCCGGCAGGCCCCGGCAGGCCCCGGCAGGCCCCCGCAGGCCCCGGCAGGCCCCCGGCGGGACCCAGCGGGCCCCGGCAGGCCCCGGCAGGCCCCGGCAGGCCCCGGCAGGCCCGGCGGGACCCAGCGGGGACCCAGCGGGTCCCGAGCGGGCCCCGGCAGCCCCCGTGCTCCAGGCGGACTGAGAGAGACAGACGCGCCCCGACGGACGGCCACGCACTGCGTCGGGTCACATGTTCGGTTAGAGTCCCATTTAGCGACTCAAGCTCGAAACGCGTCCAGACCTCTAGCCGCCCAGCGCCGGTCTTCTGGCCCACCGCGCGACGAGCCGCGGGTCCCGAGCGGGCCACAGCGGGCCCCGAGCGGGCCACAGCGGGCCACAGCGGGCCACAGCGGGCCACAGCGGGCCACAGCGGGCCCGCGCTCCAGGCCGACTGAGAGGGACAGACGCGACCCGACGGACGGCTACGCACTGCCCGTCCGTCTCTCTCGCGCCGAACGCCGTGAGTGCGAGACAGACGGAGCTAGCCTACCAGAGCAGCGGCCGACCAGGCGCAATCCAATAGGACACTGCCCCATGGGAACATGAGCGTGGATGCAACGTTGAGGGGATGTTGACCACCAACGTTGAATCGACGTGCATCATCGAGTCGACATCGAGCCTTAAGTGACGCTCGAGGCGACGGGGATGAGACGTGGATGTAGGAAGCCAGTCCACCAAACGATATTTTTATGTTATTTTCACTTTTTTCCAAAAAAATGTCCTTGCCCCTGTCTATTTGTTGGTATTACTTCTCCTCTTATTGCCTCATATTGTTTATTGTGGTGGAAGTGTAGGTCACTCACGGGATTTGAACCTGGGACTTCTTCCTTACGGCACCGCAATGCTTCCATCTGCGCCACGGAGACAACTGAGAGATGACACCACGATGGGCGATGTGCCTCGTGCTGTCCGCGCACCTCGGTTGACGCGAGATTTGTACAACTTTCAAAACGTTTTTAATTCTTAAGCTGGGGTATATTTCTGACTTGGCAGTGGTGTATGGCATATACACAGATTTTACCTATCTTATTCGTTTTCGTAGCTCAAAAAACATAGAATATTCAATCCGCAAAGAGTCGACGTAGAATCAACGTCGATCTGTGTCAGCACTTACTTCGCTGCAAAATCAACGTGGCATCAACCTCGAATTCAGTGGTAATTTGACAAAGTGACGAATGTCCATTCCGAGCCTTGTTCCAGAAATGTAAAAAGAAGGTCAGTTTTCTCTGGTTTAGATAGGAATTTTCATCGCAGAGCTCTCTAATTTGCAGAGAGTGTTGTTTTTCGCATCATCTATCTTGAGTCGAAGTTTAAGGTTTCTAAAATTGGGCCGTAGCCGGCTGCCTTTGAGCCCCAGACTTTCATTCTTGATGGGCGAAGACGTCCCTGCTGACGCTTCTAGTTTGTCGTGTTCGCCGGGCAACGCCGCGCGGTGGCCGTCCCCCCCCCCCGGCGGGGGGGGGGGGGGAACGGCCACCGCGCGGCGCCGCCCTTCGATATGTGGCCCCTTCGGTGGTACGACCACGCACACCGTGAACTTGATACATTCATTGCAAAGGCCTTCGCTTCTGACGTTGGTGCTGGGGGGCCTTCGCCCCCCAGACCCCCACCCCCCGTGTCTTTGGTGACCCCTGCGGGGGCCGTGGCCCGCATGATCTTGACATGCTGGCCGAGTGCACACCTCGTCCAGCGCACCTGGCCCGCCTTGAGTCACGGGTGTCGTCCACGTGACGATGCGCCAAGACCATGTGCGTACTACCGCCCTCGCAGCCCCCTGCGGGGGCCGTGGCCCGCACGACTGTCATCCACGTGACGATGCGTCAAAGACCTTGTGCGTACTACCGCCCTCGCAGCCCCCCTACGGGGGCCGTGGCCCCGCTAGATGTCTTCTGGTGACCCCATGCGGGGGACCGTTTCCCGCATGCCCTTAACGTGTGGCCCGAGTGCATAAGTGGTCCGGGGCAGCCGGCATCCGGTCTATATTGATGTTCATGTCACGCCTGTTCACATTTGCTGCGACGATGGTCAGCTCAGAACTGCATCCGAATCTTGCGCTTACTCAACAGCCATTCGCCCCACGGACTGACGAGACTCACAAAAATGAATAAAGACAAAAGTACGTATCTTGTGGTTGACAAACAACTTTTGTTTAGCACTCTTGGTCGTGCGACGCATGTACTAGTGACAAATAGTGACTTGGTGTGGCGCTAAGTGCCTATACTTAGAAAAATTTACAGTTTTGAAAGGAAGGCAGATCCATCCGTACTCTCGACAATGGCAATGCAGGCCCACAGTTGGAAATGCACGTGGAGGGGGGTCTGCTGCTGCGAACCCAGAGTGGTGGTGCCCGCAGGATGCACTGGACCACATGGCAGAATTCGACTTTACCCCATTCTATCCATCGGGGACTGGTGGATGACTGGTGGAATGGTACGGAGTATATCAAACCAATACCATATTCGTATAACAAACCGAATCGTAAAGGGTCGGGATAATGCCGGTACTATGTAACATAATCGCCTTTGTCGTAGATGGACTATTGATGCAACAGCAGCAGCAGGCTTCAGCCACCTCTACCGCTCCTGCAGAGGTCGTTGCAGATTCACCCATCGACATGTTGGAGCATAATAAAACGACCGACTCTGATAAGTTACTGCGTGACATGAACATGAACGAGGGTACACACACCAACGGTGACATCGTTAATCATGAGTACAAATTATTGAGCGTCCGTATAATATCGATATTTTTTCATTACAGCTATATCCAATCAGACGGATGTACATACAGTCGGAAGGGCTCCTGATGCAACGGCAGAAAACATGGCAGTGCTGGAATCGCTGCCGCCAAAAATTGTCCAACTCTTAATGGACAACAGAGAACATCTGATGGCGAATTTCGGCACAAACTGGGTCGTGAGAGGTAACATTAAGACGTCCGGAGCTACGACGCGCATGTATTGTATCATGAACCGCACGTAACCCGTTTATCTAATTTCAGTCACCAGAAAAGCACGCAGGGCTCACCTCCTGCGCCTAATCGGAGAAGGTGGTGAAACGCATGATGATGAAGGCACGGTGATAATGGATGAGACGATGGAAACTTCAGACACTTCTGCATGTAGCATCAGTAAGTAACAATTATAATAAACATGAGTCTTACGAAGCAGGACGTGCAGTCAGAGTGTCATTGTAACTTTTAAAACGATTGTCGCAGTAATCCCGCCAACACAGCGAATGGCGGCACTGTTCTATGAGGCTGTTTCTTCATCAGAAGGAGAAGTACTGTGCGAGGATTCAATTGAGAGCTTTGATCAGGTGCTTTCGTCTCTCGGTAAGCAGACATCATATTACAGTTAGGACAGATTACACCCGACGTCAAGTATCTTTACATTTCCATTGATTGTCTTCATAATCATGTTCAATGTGGCAGTCATCCCTCCCACTCCGGATCTGTCAAGAGAAGCATCATCCGATGAGAGGACTAAGGGTTCGCAGGAACATGAAACGTCGGACGCGCAGATGAGCTCCATTAATTACTCCCCGTTGGAGTTCTCCAAAGGTGATTGTCGTGTTCAGCCTCTGGCGAGTGCGGGACTGTCTTTAGTCACCCATGCACCATGCGACAACACGAAATTTTTTTGTTACAGGAACATCCGAGGACTCGTCTGCTGAGGTGGTGTTCGGGGTCACGAGACGGGAGATTCAGAACTTCAATGATTCCATGTCATCACACTCGTCCGACGAAGGTAACGGCATGATAAGTGTAAGAATAACGAAAGGGTTACGATGATAGGGTATGACCACCTAACGGAACGCGTCCATATGTCACGTGCAGGATATCTTGCCAGTCGTCGATACGAGCACCTGCCAGCCATACCCACGAACGAACCTATGAGTCGACGGGTGGTGTACGTGACGGCTGATCTCAACGCTCCATCCACCAGCCGCGGTCCATTCGTTTTGATGGGGGCCAACGTTCCAGAAAACGTGAAATTACAGACAGTAGAGGAGGTACAGAGCGCCCGGCACGAAGAAACCGACGAAACACAGAAAAGAGAGCCATCTAACGTAATGGAAAAGATGGATGCGTCTACGAGTGGTTCGTCATCATCCGCACATGAGAGTGAGAACCAGCGATCTTGTAATATCAGAGGCAGAGTGACAACGGTTAATACGATGATTTTGTTGCAGTTAGTGTGTACCGTTGCAACATATGCCGTCACGAAGTGTGCACTTACCGCGGCTTGCAACTACACAAGGAATCGCACCACACAGACATACCATGGAAATGCACCGAGTGCGGAAGCACATTCAAAAGGCGGAACGACTTGTATAGTCATTTAAAGAACCACCTGGGGATGCTACATCAGCAATGCATTGAATGTGGACAATCGTTCAAAAGGGGCACTACGTTGACAAGACATTTTAATAAGGTCCACATGGGACAAACGGAATACCATTACTGCAGCAAATGCGACCGGCGTTTCGAATCAAGACCTTCTATGCTACGGCATCAAAAGAACTGCGACGAGCATAGGCAGTAGTATATGGCCTAATGCACAATTGATCGGCCGAATAGTTAAATGTATAATAAGTCATTGCTTATACTCATGTTAGTACATCAGTTGATCTGGACATTAAGATTCAATTATATCCCGCGTCCAGATCGGCATATCGTTATTTTGTGTTTACTTTGATTGTTTCGATGTACCTCTAAACCATATATGTTGTTGTATCATAACATATGTCAGTCAGTCGATTGCATTTACGCACAAGTAACACTGCAAACAGACAACGATATGGTACACAGTGAATAAAGAATCGATATAACTATTACCCCGTTTCGTTTTTTTTCATAATTATGTGATATGCTACACACATCTCCTTTTAATGTAGTGTTGGTTAAGCACCATACTGTTTTGCGTCAATCTGCAGGAACACCATCATAGCGCTGAAGAGATACAGCCCCAAGTGGCCCCCCCTTCCATCAGAGACAACCGACGAAGCCTGGGAGGGGGGAGTCACATGTCACGGCGCACTGCAGTGTCAGTTATATTCTCAGTGTCCGTGTCATGTGTCTCCCATCCGATCAGACATTCAACAGTGCGGCCAAATCTACGATGCAAACGGACGACCCAGCCATCACACGACCTACTCACGGGATGTACAGCAGACCGTCAATCATTCAGGTAAGTGTGCCGTACACTCGTCGAATTAATCAGGGGGGGGGTCGGTCAAAGGTGGGACAAAAACGCATTCGGACCCATGACCGAACAGGACCCAGCGAGTGAATTTGCCGGTGTTGAATGTTATGACAGGGGACGTTCTATCCAAAAACAATCGTGAGGGGCCGATGGCGTCGGGTTCGGTGGGAGCACCAACAGCAATCGGATTTAACGTGAGATCTACAATACACCGTTACCACAATCTGTTGGGGCTACCCCTCTTCCCTTGATATTGGGGGGAGCGAGCCTTCAACTCCTTCCCGTAATCATCACGGAGGAGGCCAATCTCTAACTGTGGGTGCCAGCACTGCTCCTCCCTTGCGCGCGATCTGGAAACATGCAGAAAATGACAAAGTGTTGAAAGACGTAAAACTAAAGGACTTCATACAGCACGTGGACCTACAAAAGAGTCGCGACCATAAAGCAGACAGAACACACTCTACCTTTTTAACAGATTTTCTCATTTTTGGAGATTTCAAGAAGATACGAATCATGAATAGAGCCAGGAATTATTAAAGCCACTCATAGGCAAATACACAGTGAGCACGATGAAGTTCAGTAGCTCATAGGCAAAAAGGCGCAATCAAAAATAACTATCCAAAATAAAAGAAAAATAATCGGCAGGTGAATTGAAGTCATGGTTGTCACCGCCATACACAACCGCTGGCAACAGTCAGAAAAAAACGGGATGGTAATTCAAGAACGTTAACATGAAGCGCATGAAGACTAGCGATTAGAATGCAAACCATACAGTCAGCAGACAGAGACTCACCAAAGTATCACGTGTTAGAAGAGTGGAACACCACTAGAACATACGCAATGTGGATGTCAGCCACCAATTAAAATGTACATTTTTTCTATGTTCGTGGGACTTCGCGCCACACAAAGTCCTGAACACCACCCTCAAACCCACGACTCGCACAGATTTTTCGTCAAGAACAATATTGCTCGCATTGTCAAGAGTAGAACATTTTTTTACTTTGATCAGTTTTTCGATAGCAACACACGCATACAACAATAGAGAAGGCAGAGCCATGACCAGTCGTCAAAAAAACCAAATAGCGCCATGACCCCAGTTAGTGCCAATCATAATGCGCGACACATATATTCGTTGGCATCATGAAGTGATGTATGTGATATTCAGATGCCATATGATTATTCATCCAAACGGTTCTATCATTATGGACAGGACATACACACGCGTCGTAGAACTTAAAGCGGAACCGCACGTCGTTGACACCAAAGCATCAACCGCATCGAGACCGTCGATGGAAATACCAATGTGGAGATGATACTCGTCCCGATGCGTCCGACATGATGAATGCAGGTTCAAGGGTAGCTCTCAACTGAATGAATGACTGTGATCTTTTTAAAAACACAACAGAAACAATCAGTTGGACTACCCCCTCCTATTCCGGTCATTGAGGGCGAGGCTTCATCTCCTCCAGGGTTCTGGAGGAGGCAATCTCTGTATGGAGCCGACCTGCTTCTCTCCTGCGCGTCGTGTCTGGTAGTGATGGGGCCGACTTGCTTCTCCCCTGCGCCTCCTGATCGGTAGATATGGGGCCAACTCGCCCCACAACTCCCCGTCGCAATAGGTGTACGGACCAACATGCACGCCCTAAGAAGCGTCACTTCAGGTACTGGGCATGGCGATCCAACTAGCCCCTGCGCCTGAAACAAAGGAAAGTATCAATACAGTTGAGTTTAAGCGCTCAAGTCGCAAGAGGCAGAATTGCCTCACGGTACTCTCTCACAGAAACTAGAAGACAATCTAGTCAGAGTCGTCCGAATCATCGTCTTCTTCCTCAGTCTCCATCAACTCCTCGTCAGCTTGGTCAAGAATCATTTTGCATGTGATGCCGGGGGATCGGGCTGAAAAGGAAAAATCACAAAATGATACACTTCTGATTTATAAAGACAAAGTAATGCAAAACCCGAAATACGTACAACACACCCTAAGGAATACAGATGACATGTCGTAGAAGGGTAACGAAGCACACTCAGATGAAGAACGTGGCAACGCCAACAGTACGAAACGCATTATTCAAGATGGCATCAATAGCAGCGTCACCTTTCGCCGCTGCTTCCTTCAGCTTTTCTCCTCAGAGTAGGGACCGCAGACGGGACCCCGGGCATTTCGCGACAACATTGCAGTGCAGTATGTCAAGAGTCTCTCCGGATCAACCCCATCGGCAACATGTCTCTTCGCATGCACCGCCATGGTCTCAGAATTCAGTGGCTCCGCAGAATGGGCACAAAGTCAGGGGTTGTTGCCTCCTTGGCGCACTGGCGGTTCTCAACGGCAAAACTGTAACAGGTACAATTTGCAATCAACGTCTACAAACACCATACAAACTATGAATAATGCGGACATACGTACACCAAGCTTTCTGGCAGCATCCACAGCAGCACATCTGTCGCGATTGGGCCTTAACGTCCTCCAGCCGTCTCTTTTTGCAAGAGAGGCATCGACCAGTCGTCTGACCGTCATTCTCAGAAGTTCGGTTTTTCATAAGAGCCACCCTCATAGGTTGGGGTTTAGGCCTATCTCTTGCAGACGTCCTGTAAATTCAATACATTTTCGGTATAGTCTATCGTCCAGATGTATCAATAGGATTCAAAACAACATAACTCACGCCAGCAGCGTCCAAGTGGGGACTGTAGGTGATTCCGCAGCGAATTCCGCAGTCGTGAACCGCAGACCGCACTCAGCACACCTGAATCTCCCAAGCCTTGACGCAAGATAATCATCTGATCTAGGCGGGCTGGGCTCCTCCCTTCGCGCTGAAATCATGTGTCAACGTAAACCAACGAGGTCCAGAAACCGACATTAGAGGGAACTGCAAATAAATGATAATATCAAATATATTACGTGTCATCGCATCGGTTTCCACCACAATGCTCTCAGATGGCCTGGAAGAAGATGCAAATGCCTCCAACGACTGCAGCAGAGCCTCGTGTCTGGGAGATGGCTCGGGAATCTGATCTGCGGGTACCTCCACGCTGGCTCCTACTACTTTGCTGGTGGACGTTCGAGCGGGTGGACTGGCCTCGACGTCGGTGTCACTTACTACGGAATAACCACAGTTATAGGGTACGACATAAGAGTCAACAGTCATAACCAGATGTGAATACGTACGCTCCAAATCACCCATCTGGATCTGCCTAGCACGATGAGAGTTATAGCATCTGGCGGCGGAACACGCCTCGGCACGTCTACACCCAGAAGCGGTGACGGCACTCTGTGACGCGGTCGGCAAGGTCTCGGACCACGATATGCTGTAGGTAAAAGGAACGTTTATCCACGGACATTTTACCAGCCATTCCATTAACGCAAAACATCATCTAATTACCTCCAGGAGCGTTGTAGACAGCAATGGGTACTATGCCCCTAACAGTTGAAGGAAGCGGCACAGGGGCACGTCCGGGTGAGTTACCAGAGAGGGGCATAGATGCGGCAACCCGAAATCCAGTCCCTGTGTCATCGGGGATGCCGCCATCTAGTTCATTAAGCATTGCTTCGACGGCAGAATCTCCTTCGCCCAACGGCATCCAGCCTCCTTCGGCGGGAGAGTCGAATAATCTCGATGTTGTGGCAACTGGTGAGGGGGAACACTCGCCCTCTTCACGCTCCTCAATATTTCTCACGGGAGTACTCATCGCGAAAGATAAGTTTTCCTGCGAACACATAAAGCATGGGCTTTTATTATCAACGGTCATGACAGGATGTTGTCAATCGTGGTTCAACACGGCCGCACTCATAGCATGACGCCCTATTGACGTGTAACTTAAAGATAATATCTGTATCAGCCTAACGTAAGTGATCCGCCTTTTTACCTAATCCAATAAATCACACGTCAGTCGAGAATAGTCACTTCGTGCCACACAAATCGGACCATAACTCAGTTACCGTAACAGAGGCAGCCATTTCGCCATAATGGTTTCGAAAGGTCTTAGTGCGAGTATCATTTTTATATCGGTACCTTTGTGCGTCAAGTGCATATTTAGGTTAGGTTAGACCATAAAAAGACATTCCGAAGCACAGCTCGAGTCGGGGTATGTCGATAATGCGTAATTATACCACGGAAAGTTGCCTCGCACGCACACACAACAACATCACAACATCGAAAAGAATATATCTGAAGGTCAGGTTTAATACTTATGTACCAAACCCTTACAAGGTTGCCATGCCCAGTTAGCATTACGAAGTCATTACCAACGCACGTATGCCTTGATTCGATCGTAAAGTTCCCAGTCCACACCACTCGGAGGTTGGGCACGGACATAGTGGACCTCAGTTGTGACAATATCCAGTCAACATCAATGGAACCTTTACACTGCCCCCGCGGGGGCATCGCCCCGCAACGTCCGAGTCGAACGGAACGGCCATGCAACGCAGAGAGAGGGGGGGCGCCCCCGCCTCCTTCTCGCCAAGGGGTCCTTTCAACGTCTCAGTCTACCACTGGCCCCTTCGGGGTACATCCCTCTCGTGTCCCTTATGGGAACGGCCATGCATCATTTACTCCAGGAAGCCATTTTGGGCTGCTCTCGGGTCGGAACAGCCATGCATGTTTTATGTAAGTGGCCATTTTAAGGCCTTTTTCGCATGCCGGGGGTGAGGAACGGCCATGCTTTGCCTCTCTTGAAGGTTTAGGGTAACCCCTTGGGGTTAAACCAGCAACGGATTAGCAGATACTGGACATTCGTCATTTTGAATTGATGTCAAATCTGACAGAATGACGAATGTCCAACCATAGTCTGACAAAACGACGAATGTCCAACCTTAATCTGACAAAACGACGAACGTCCATTCAAAATTTGACAAAATGACGAATGTGCATTCACAGTTTGAAAAAATGACGAATGTCTATTCCCAGTCTGGCAAAATGGCATCCGCCAAGTACCCCGAACTGTGAATGGACATGCGTCATTTTGTCAAACTGTGAATGGACATTCGTCATTTTGTCAAATTTTAGATGGACATTCGTCATTTTGTCAAATTTTGAATGGACATTCGTCGTTTTGTCAGAATAACGGTTGGACATTCGTCGTTCTGTCAGATTATGGTTGGACGTTCGTCACTCTGTCACAATGTACCTGGACATACGTCATTTTCACGTTTGCTATATCTCCAAAACCACAATAGATATCCTCCTGCCCGTTGAACCAGCATCTTTACTATAAAATTATGAATCAAGTTACGTGAAGAACTAAATTTGGCCAGAAATGGACATTCGTCACTTTGTCAAACTACCCCTGAATTAGAGCAGCATTTTTTCGCTGCAAAATCGACGTGGAATCGATGTCGAACTCTTGACGCTCTGTGTCGCCGCAAAATCGGCGATGACTCCACGTGGATTTTAGGTCGAAAAAGTTCATCCACCTAATCCACCTGGATCCACGTGGATTCTACGTGGATTGAACGTGGGTGTTCCCATGGGGTGGGCGCGCTGGACACCGCCAGGTACGGCGTCGAGACGTCGCTATGCAACAGACTCAGCACTGCTTTCGTCTCTCAGGCACGGGCGGAGTGCGACAGGCAAAGCGGCGGAAGCAGAATCAGCGAGCAAGGGGTGCGGGGGAAGGAGGGGGAGGGCCAGTTACAGAAGCAAAGTCACTCAAAGTCTTGTCAGACCTACAGCACCGCGAGCGGCTTGCACACATTCATTTCCGACAACACGACAACCACACCCTAAATGTTTTTGTACAAATTTTGTACGAGACATCACAGTTTTTTGTGCAGATGAACTTTTCGTACAATTTTGTACGAGATTTTGTACAAAAACGGGTAAATTTGTGCAGATTTTCGTACAAAAATTGTACGAAAAGTTCATCTGCACAAAAAACTGTGATGTCTCGTACAAAATTGTACATAAGATTTAGTGTGCATCAGACGCAGCCGTTTATTAATTACGATGCGCAGGTAAAGGGGGGGGGGCGGATAATGCGGCAGCGTAGCGCTGCGGGACGCGTTCAGCGTAACGTGGCATAGGGCGCACATGAGGAAAACTTGAACAAGGAGTGGGACCAGCGTAATAACGACCGAACAAGACTGGCCAACAAAATCAAACTTTGCGGCGTGACGCGTGTACTGTCACAGCGCTGGCAGCCTATCACCACACTAACACAAGCAGGGCCCGGCATCACGCCGTCTAGCAGCGCCCGGCTGGCTAGCTACGTTTTCCTGCCCCCCCCCCCCCCCCCGGCTCAGATTGGTCGCCATGCCGATACCCGGAGGGACCCACTAGGTAAAAATGCCCAGGCGACCTAAGGCCTTATCACAGCGCGTCTCGCACAGCAAAGTCCGTCTGCTAGCGAGCCGGCCGAGAGTCGGCCGCAGAGGCAAGCCGAGGCACTGAGAGGCGTCGAGGAGCCAATCAGAGCGCACATCGAGGCAGCGACCGCATTTTGGTGGCGAAGGCGACGCTCGTCCGAGTCGGCGCTACCTACCCCACCTTATTCCACTGTTTTCTACTGGGTTTATCGCGCCGCCCGCTGCCGGGCTTTGAACACAAGCACCATTGGCGTTTCAAACAGCTACCGCAGCGCCACTAGCGGCCGCCGCGCGAACTAACGAGTCCGTGATCCAGTCGCCCGGCCTCCATAGGCGTCTCATGGGACGCGGCGTTGTTTACGTGGTTTTGGTCTCATATTTCTCGTTTATGCACTATTAACATCACTAAAATGGAAGATAGGGTCGTGGAGAACACTAAAACGAAGAAGGACAGGCACAATTGCTGTGTTCCTCAATGCAGTGCAGTGAAAAGCGCGGACAATCATCTGCATCAAGTCCCGAAGGACGAAGTTCTTCGAAAGGCCTGGGCGATCGCTATAAAAACAGGAAAAAGCCTGAATCCAAAGATGACTGTGTGCAGTAAACACTTTTTGGACACAGACTACATTATTTCACGTAAGTGAGGTGTTATGTATGCGTCACTCTGTCGCCTCTAAGGGTTATGTGCACAGCCACATCCTCACTGAGTGTATTTCTTCTAACTATTTGCTCTATTTATTTATAGTTGGGGCTGGTTTAAAGAGACGGTTGAAACCAGGAATTATACCAAGTCAGAATCTACCCAGTAGAGTTCATGACAAAGTAGTTCCATCCCCTGTCAAGCGCAAGAGGCAGGAGAGAGTGGAGAGAGCTGCGAAGAGGAGGTTGTTGCCACTGATTCTTTGTTTATTTTTCTTTTACTTCCAATTACTTCAAGACTATAAATTTTTATTTTGTCTTGCAGGTCTAAGGCAATTGATGGAAAAGCTGTTCGAAAAGCTGTATCAGGTTTGGGTTGTGCATCAATTGCCCAACAGTTGTAAACAGCTTCACAAGCCGTTTATATAATTTTTTTGTGTGCTTTTGCTTATATATTTTTGTTTACTATAATTTGTAATTTGTAGTTTTAAATTGATCACTTATTACTTTTTTATCAATTTATTTTTCTTTAATCAACTTAATGTGGTCATAATCAAGAATTAAAATTAATTTGGAGTCCCTTTGATCGAATCAACTTGTTTTTGTTAATCAACTTTGCATTCATGGACTGTCTCATAGTATTTACAATGAATTGATATTGAATTCTTCGTTTTAATTTGTTTCCTGTGAATGTCCTGATGTGTGTTTGATAAGATTTTTTTTTTGCATGCATAGGTGATGGTGATTGCTTTTGTGACGGTGCTGAGGGCGATGTAGCTGAGATGAATGTGAATGCAGATGCAACTGATGGAGAGTGGCAGACGATCCCCAGCATTTCTGATACAGATAAAGTGAAGATGAAAGATGCTGGGATACAGGTTTCTGATAGAGAAATTTCTATTGTTTCTAATTTACTCAGTTCAAACAGAAGGCTTATAGCAGCAACAGGCATTCATTCAATTAATTTACTTAATGAACTTTCTATATGTGTAGATGATATTGCATCAGAAAGTCCTCTCAAGAAATTTTCACTTTGCACCCGAGACAGAATAGTTTTAACTATGATGAAAATTAAATTGAATATATCATTTTCTGCTTTAGCTGCAATTTTTGATCTGTCCAACAGCCAAACTTGTGCTAACTATTTTTATGATACTGTCATCAGTCTCTCAAAAGTTTTGAAATCCATGATATTTTGGCCTGAGAAAGAAGACATTTTATTGAACATGCCAAAGTGTTTCAGTAAGTTTAAATGTACTAGAGCTATACTTGATGCCTATGAGATCAATGTTGAAAAACCTAAATGCATTAAATGTAGAGTCAGACTGTATTCTCAGTATAAGAAAAATTTTACTGCCAAAGTTATGATGGTCTGTTCTCCATCTGGTCTCATTACTCATTGTGCTGGATCATTTGGGGGTAGGGCTTCTGATAAAGTTGTCACTAAGCATACTGGAGTGTATACCATGTGTGATCCAGGGGGACCCTACTCTACGAAATAAGAAATGTTGCCAAGGTGGGAACCACGGTGGGGGCCCCGTTTGGGCGTGGTTGCCTACCTACAGGGGCTAAACTGCACTTTAGCTGTTTTCCACCCGTTTTGTTCGTTTTTTTTTTTCGCTGTGCGACCGAAAAGTGGTCACATCGATCCCGCTTAGGACCGGAAACCACCACGTGACCAAAATAATCGATTCTTGAAGTCCCCGCCAAGATGGCGGCGTTAAAAACGCGGTATCTGAACGGCTTCGAAATCATCCCGATTTCGGCCGATTTTGACGCGGAAAAAGGATCCACTCAGGTATTCCCACCCGCTGAAGTCGAAAAAAATAATTTGAGGCATGTCAGAAGACCCCTTGGGTGGGTTGCCTACCCTCAAGGGACAGGGCACGTCTTTAAGGAGACCTAGGGCCTGTCAACTCTTTTAATGCTCACTTCTACACGTGGCTTAGTGGGGGTATGGTCTTTGCTGAGCGTTATTATAATTTTTCCCCTGCGACGAGTTTGAAATTTTGCGCCAGACGGGCCGCGTAGCGTCCACTGGGCCATCTCTGCCCAGCGTGCAGGCGCAACAATGCCCAGCCGGCCGGGGCGTTGCGCCCTTTGCGACAAGGCTGTGGCGTGCTACGCGTATTCCCCGCCGTTGCGTGTCTTGCGTCGTGTTGTGTTGTGGTTTTTTGTGCTGTTTCTACGTGCAACTGCAGTGTCGTGTTTGTTTGAAGCTGCTTGTTCGTCTCTCTTTTTTGAGACAAATATGTAGTGAGTGTGTCTCTCTGTTCTTCGCCACGTCTCTTCAGAACCGCGGCGGCGGTAAGTTTTACTCGGCGTCTTGTCTCTTGTGCTAAAGTCCCTGCGCCAGGTTTCTCTTATAATTTATTTGTCACTTTCAGGTCTTTCTAATAATGTCCAAAAAATTCAAACTGTGTGATGTATCAGTAGACAGTAAGTCTGAGCCTGTTCCGATTGACTGGGCTATCTGTGCCTTGTGCCAGACTGAGACAGGTGAAGATCTCACATTCCCTGGCAAAAGTAACAGGGCAGACAAGCATGCTGGTTATTGCAAACTAGCAGAAAATTTGCAAGAATTTGAGAGACTTGGGCATGTTCCCAAAGGGCTAGATATTGCGTTGCTTGATGAAGGTGATGGGATAAAAGAGACTCTTATAAAAAAAGCGGCAGGTTGGCATAGAAGCTGTTATCTGGAATTCAGCTCTTCTAGGCTTGAAAGAGTCCGAAAAAAGCCGAAATGTACTGAGGTGGATTTACCTGCGGTGTCTCCTGTAAAGACACGAACAAAAAAGGAGTCATTTTCACCGGACACCTGTATTTTTTGCGGCGCTGTTGGTACTAGATATCATGTCCTGAGTAGAGTGTCCACTGAACATTGCAGCCAAGAAATATATGATTGTGCCAAAAAACTCAAAGACACACAAATCTTGGCAAAGTTGGCAGGAGCAAGTGACTCAATGGCTCACACTTTGAAAGCCAATTATCACAACAAGTGCAGAGCGAACTACATACAAAGGGTGAAACGGCTCTCTGCCTCGTCTGATCATGCAGGTAATTATGCAGTGTTTCCAACATGCCCTGTTAGGCCAGCGTGCCACAGTGGGCCAGAAGACCGCGCGGGTGGCCAAAACTTTAGATGCGCTTTGAGCTCCAGAGTCGCCAAATAGGACTCGAACCGAGCCCATGACCCCACTAATGGATTGCTTTCCGACCGAGGAATCCATCGGCGGGGTCACACGTTCGGTTCGAGTCCCATTTGGCCACCCTGGAGCTCCAAACGCGTCTAGAGTTTTGGCCGCCCGCGCGGTGTTCTGGCCCACTGTCACTGTAAATCCAAAGGCGATACTTCTCGCCTGCTAAGAGGCGAGACAATTTTGTATCGCCATGTCAGGGCGAGACAGGTTTGTATCGCCCATACAGAGGCGAGACACATTTGTATCGCTCAGACAGAGGCGAGACCAATTTGTATCGCCAAAAAGGGGCGAGACCAATTTGTATCGGCAAAAAGGGGCGAGACAGGTTTGTATCGCCCAAAAAGAGGCAAGACTGTCAAATGTCGCTAAAATTTGACCAGAACTGGTAGCCAAGTCACTGCGGTATGTAGAAACAAGCCAGGGCCAATATTCTCGCAGATTTGAATCACTAAATGTATTTGTGTTTGAATGGCAGTAGGTAAAATGAGTTCTATGCCCATTGCAAGGATAGCGGCTGATCACAAGCTGTGTCAACTCTAATAACATTGATAACTGCTTGGACCGGAAATTGTTGCTTTGAGGCTGTGATAGTTGAAAAACTTACAGTTTTGGAAGTCCTTGGTTAGAGTTGCATATAGTGTCAAGCCAGAGAAGTAGGGTTCTCCTGGAGCAAGAGTTAGAGGGGGTTGCTCCATGGAGTTGTTGTTCTGCCTTGAAATAATGTCTGGCTTCATCAACGTGTGCATAAAGAAAACTATGGCACCAGAATAACGCAAGATTTTCCAAAAAAGGCACCGGATCTTTCAAAAACTGACGTATTTGCGGTAAAACTGACTGAAATGATGTTGTTTTCGAACGTGTTGATGCCGAACACAGGGGCCATGTCGTGAATTCGAAATAAACTGCAAACAGCGCGGAACATCTATTCAGCCGTGACCGTGTGAATAAGAAGGTCGTCGTTTGTTTTCGAAGAGGGGATGCAGGGGAGGGGGGCGGTGAGGTATTTGTTGTTGACATCTGGGTCGTGTCTGTAGTCTACTAAGTGAGTCTCGCGCTTTGCGAAAATTCTGTTTTTAGCGATTTGATTTTTCGTTATTCAGTGATTCGCTTCTTTGCACTACCTTACTCGGCACGCTCGTTTTCTTTTTCGCCTTGCAATGCTAATGTTGCTACGTTATTTACTAGCCAGTTTTGATTCACACTCGATCTTAACCCTGCTTGCACTGCTCAAGCCCGGCTGTTGCATTTGTTGCGCTATGTTTTCTGAATCACTTTCTTATTTTGTCTAAGGTAAAAACACGCCTGAATTCAGAGGCGTCTGCGAGGAGAGTTTGTCGCGGTGGATAGCCGAGTTCCGTCGATGTTCGACGGGAGGAGCTGTTGTTTGGCCATACAACAGCATGGAATTGAACAAGGTACTGTGTTAAACTTCTAAATATTCAATTGAAGAAAAGAAAGGATTGTGACTTACGGAAATTATTTAAGGCTGCTTTGCAGTGTTGCTTATAATCCTGATGTCACCAAACTAAAAAGTGGTCTGAACTATAGTTTATCTTTGAGATCCCAACAAATTACGGATCCTCATAATGCACGGTTATTCTCTTGTTTACTTTCTTCTTTGTCTTCCTTGTCAAACCTTTTGAACTGTAACCTTTTTAGAATCATGAAAAGAACCATGACTTCAATTCTCTTCTACTTAATTAGGATTGTTTTTTTGAGACTTAAACAAACTATGCTTTTGCAGTGCTTCACATTCTTGTTTCAATCGTTGCTTTGATGTCTAAAGGGCTAAAGCGACCATCCTCTCTTTTTTTAAAAAAATAATTGTACCACGCTTTCAGAAGCCGGAGGAAAGTGTTTGGTGAACAAATACATAAGAATCTATTCCATTATTTTTGCAGGGGTGGCAGTTTGGAGACGGACTCCTTGTTCCACAGCACAATAATGTCAAGGGGCCACTCTCTACGAGCATGGACTGCCTAGGAGGCTCAACTGGAACTTGATGGATCATTTACTGAACGCAAAGCTGCTGGTAAATGTAAATCCATTTGTTCAATTGAGGAGGGGGCTACTCTTACAATTATTAGCTGAACTGTCACTCATTGAATGATCTTGATGTGGTATTTGTGTTGTTTGATTTAGGCTTTAACATCTTGTTATTGGCTTAAAGTGTGACTGTAGAGAACCGATTGTCTCTTCTGTTCACATTGGTCCCACCATTTTTTTCAACCGTTGGGTGTATGAATGCTACTACTGAATCTTTCAATATGTATGTCATTGGTAATTTATGTACCATCTGTTCTGCAGTGAATTGTTATCCACTTAATTATCACTCGAACGGTTGTATCTTACTAAACAAATAATTTGTAATTCTCTAGAATATAAGGGCAATTAAATTAACTCACACAAATTGATTTTGTGGTTTGTTTCCTTTTCACATATTTAATTATTTGTTTACTTGAAAAGCTGAGAGCCAGGACCTCTTTTGAAGTATAATTATCACTGAATAAAATAGTAAACAGCTCTATTGAAGGCTGATAGTCATTAAATAAATTTAACCAATACTAGTCCAACAAAAATATTGCAGAGGTACACATTCATACAGTTTAAGAGAAGGAAACAATTTCTATTGAGGTTGAGCAATCATCAGGGGTCTTGAAGGATGATAATCACTGAATAAAATAGTACATAGCTCTATTGAAGGCTGATAATCACTTAATTAAATAATACATAGCTCTATTGGAGGCTGTTAGTCACTGAATAAAATAAGAAATACTAGTAGATCAAAATTATTGCAGGGAGACAATAATTTACATTCATAGTTTAAGAGAAGGGAAAATTTTCTATGAACCCTACTGCAGGTCAAGAGTTATTTGGCTGTTAATCTGCCGGCACAGAGTGTGAAAATACTAGAATTATCAATCTTAACATTTTCTAAATACTTTGAGGCCATAATATTAATAAAATTAAAAAAAAAACAATAACAAAGATAAAAATTCTGTAGATAATAACAAAAAGAAAAAAGGAAATAATATTGTAGAGAATAACAAAACATATGTCACTCTGACCTTGTAAAATGAATGTTTAAGAAAATTCTCCTAAACTTGATATGCCTTGATTACTTTTCAAAACCTCTCATAAAGTCTTTATATTCTGCCTTTCGTCTGATTTTTTTAGTTGTGTACAAGGACAAGGTGCCATGCACATATTTTTCAAACAGTCTCAATGTGCTCTGATAAGCTGAAGGAAAATCTAAATTAAACAAGAAATATGGGGCTAAAGATAAAACGATGATTGTTGCAGGTGTGGGGTTGCCGCAAGTTGAACAACAATCTATCGACAGTTTGGACACTGCAGCCGTGGCCATCCGTTCCCCATCATCATTGTAGTCGGTGGTCACTATGATGTGAGGGGACCGCTCTTCATAGAGATCATCGAGGACTCCTGAAACTCCATCAGCAAGGACTGCCTAGAAGAGGAAAAATTTCGTTAATTAATATGGTGGAACATCCACAATATGCAAAGCTGCCAGTGAGATAAACTTACCTCAATCACAGAAATGAGAGGTTTTACTTTCTCATTCTTGAATTTTGTGGGCGTCAACTTGTCTTGCAGCAGATTGATGCAAGCTAGTTCATCAGGCTCCTCTAGATGTCCCTGTAGCTTTTCTATCAATGATGCCGCATTTTGAATGAGAGTTTCGACTTTCAGACCTCCCTTTAATGAGTACTCGTACACCAGCTGAAATATTTTATGTTGGAATCATTATGTCTTTACAGACAAGTGTTTGAAAAACTTCAATAATGAATTAAGTTTTGAATTACCATGAGGGCATTTTTGTAATAAAAGCTGCTGATCATAGTATTCAGATTGCTCACTTCAACCTGGTGGGGTTTCCTCTCGGCTAAAGTGCATCTAATCAAATAACGCATTCTTGATTCTGATCGTGTGCCCTCTTTCAGCTCCAATAATTTTTCTTGATTGCTGAGCTCATTTACATCATTTCTGAAAGAAAAGGTCTTTCATTATGTACTACAGTTCAAAAAGAAACAATTCATTGTGATTTCATGCTTCAATTATACCTAGTTTCTCTCTGTTGCTGACTATGACCGTCCTCAGTCTCTTCCGTGCTCTCTTCTGAGCAAGAGCAGCAGCTCTCCTTGCTTTACCCTTTTTTTTATAATATGTTTCTGAACTAAGGGATTTTCGAACTGAAAGCTTCAAGTCACTCTGGATACAAAATATTTTAATTTTAGTCTCAACCAGCAGCTAATGTACTTAGTTTTAAATTTTGTTTTAGTCTTTGTATACCAATGTTATTTCTACTTACAAAATTTGTGCGGTCATCTACATTTCCTAAAATAGGGTACTCCCTTACTATCCGTTGACATACAACGTCATAATCCTCCTTCTCTATTTTCATATTTTCTCTGAGATTGCCTTTGAGATGTGCCTTAATTTCTGTCAGGAGGGATTGTCTTGGCACTTCACCTGCTGCTAGCTTTGAGGCCAAAAGGGGATTGAACCTTGGTAGTGAGTTTAAGCTGTTGAATCTGGTCCCACATTTTCTAGGTTTAAGCTGTGTTAAATAAAAATGTAAATGGGTTTAAATTTATCAAAGTTGCTCTCTGTATATGAATGTTGATAATAATACCTTAGGTACAATCTCACGATGAGCCCTCGATGTTGATGGAACTGGAGAGGAAGGGACCTGTCAAACCATTTGATTGTTGTAAAATTGTGTTTTGGATTTCTTGTCTGGGACTGAAAATATTAGTTTACTCACTTGCATTGCATCATCTGTTTCAAAATTATCATCTTCATTCTCAGACTCTTGAAAGAAAATTGGCACCTCTCTGGAAACTGGTTGGGACCTTATTTTCCTAGTGAGGAAATGACAATTGAGATGATTAAAATTGCTTTGGTTCGATTCATGTTGTTCAGATTAGGTAATAATGTTTACTTTTACCTTGTTTCTGCTGGTTCTTCGAGCAGATTTTCTTGGAGGTGCAGCAGAAGTGACATCATGGCTAGCAGTAGGCTAATGAAATCAAACAAGAAAATTGCTAAGTTGGTTTTCAGCCGCATTTTAATTTCAGTTAAGAATATTCTAAGTAAGTTTAACTAACCCGACTTGAAACATGGACTGTTCTTGTTTCTTTTGAAGCAGTCACAGGCTTAAAGGCTGGAGCAGCAACACCTGCATTTCAAATATATAAATGATTTATCTGCATGTTATTAAGTTAAAGAAATACAAGTTGCATCTTCTTCTTACCCATGGTTAGCAGTAAGTCGTGCTGTTCAAGACGGGCTACTTCATTTTGCTGCTCTGCCGGAGTTAAAGTGTCCCATTGCAATTGGGTATAATATTTTGCCAATTTCATATCAAATGGTACAGGGTTACTGTGTCGAGTTGGGTACTGTCATAAACAAAAAAAGGTTCGATTTTAAGCAAACTTAATGTGAAACTACGTAATTGTGTATTTTGAAAGAAAATTAAATGAAATTACATCAGTATCTCTTGGTTGAAGATCTATGACCCTTGCATCATTTTGATTGGCCTATGGGAAGAAAAAAAAAATAATTCTCATGGAGGGGCAGTCCTTCCCTTTATGTCCTTTCATGTCCAATGCCAATGTCAGAGCATTGGGGATTAACATACCAGATTCTTGTCAATCCATTTGACAGATATGAAAGCAAAATTCTCGATTCGGTCAGAGCTGCGAAGTTCAAATTCCTGATCTTCTAAGGGAGTCCCTTTTAGCTCAGACTTCTTCCAACTAAAGCATGGTTGATGAGTCTCCATACGATTACTTAACAAAACATCATCCTTACACACATTCCAGAATTCAATTTTCAGAGCACTGAGGTCACCATCATCGAGTTTTAGATGGAAATTACGTCCGTCAACAGATAACAAAACTAGTACTTCAGCCATTTTTGAACAGGTAACGGCTCCGCGCTCGCAGCTGCCTGCCTTTCGTCCGCGCAACTGCTGCCAACATACAATGTCACGACCATGGAGTTTGTTTTTCTTTACGCACAATAAATGTGCAAGTAAAATATTTCACTTAGCGCAATTTTCATTTTATTTCGAAGCTTTTCTGCGATCGACGGTTTTTAAGCCATCTATAAATAGTTATTTTTTGCCAGCACCACTAGAGATAGTTGATGTTGTTGTATTGCAAGTTCAACTTTCTCTTTCTCTCTCACGCACAAGTTGTTCGGAGTTGCAGTGTCGTTTGCCTTTCGGACGGTCGCAGGCGTGATGTCGTTGGCACAAGGTTTCCTGTTCCTAAACTCGGCTGTCATGTGTTAGCTTCAGTATTTTATCTCTGTCAGGAGCTCCATTCTTGGCGTTTCATCTTAAGTCTGAAGGTATGCAAAGAATCATTGCCCCTGTCTCAAGTCTAGCCTGTTCATCAATGTCTAATTTGTTCGTTTCTTTTTTCGTTGCAGGATTTGTTCTCAGTGGGTATGGACTTATGTGAAGATAAACTGCAGTTCGAAGCTGCAGCTCTCTTAATATAAATCGAAGATTTGCAAGGTGTCACACAGAAAGTTGTTAAGAATGTTATCAGTAGAGTTAACCTCATCTTTGAAAGCTACTTGGCTTTACTGTCAGTGAATACTCTTTCATTTTCCTCCCTAGCTTTTGATCATGACTTTCCAATTTCCCACTCCTATGGATTTTCAAGAACTCTGGTGATTAATTTATTTCATGGTTTTCACTTGTGCAGGCTCGCTTTGAAACCATTTGTGGTCCCAATGATGCTATCTCCATCAACGAGGTGTCTGATGTACTCAATAGTTACTTGGGACAAAGTGTATTTGAAGGTGTTCAAACAAGAAAGAAGCTGGACTCATTTATTGATTCCTATCAAGGACTTGTGAAGCCTGAGAAATGTCCACTGTTGAAGAAAGAGGTCTTTGTAGGAGGTTCTCTTAGATATGTTCCGGTAGAATGGGGATATTTTGTTCCCTTTTTGCCTTCTCTGAAAGTTCTCCTGTCTTGCCCCGAGGTGCTACACTGTGTGGATATTTATTTATAAAACTAAGAGTCTCTAAAAAATATAAATATCGACAAAGAGTCAAGTTGAAAAATAAGATGAAGGACTATCCGATTCTTACGTCGGTTGATCGGATCTGAAGCAAAAGACGAAAAAACAGAACCCTCCCCGTGCGCAAACTGACTTATATTATTTTTTACTTTAAAAATCTAACTGGGGTGAATTAAATGCAAAAAAAATTCCGAATCGATCGAACGCCGCGGGAAAGAACCGTCAGTCTGCGCACTCCGTCGTTTTCGGGACTCGATGCCCAGGACTATCCGATTCTTACGTCGGTTGATCGGATCTGAAGCAAAAGGCGAAAAAAAAAGAACCCTCCCCATGCGCAAACTGACTTATATTATTTTTTACTTTAAAAATCTAATTGGAGCGAATTAAATGCAAAAAAAATTCCGAATCGATCGAACGCCGCGGGAAAGAACCGTCAGTCTGCGCACTCCGTCGTTTTCGGGACTCGATGCCCAGGACTATCCGATTCTCGCATCAGACAAGCAGATCTGTTTTTTGTTGTTGTTGTTTGTTTTTGTTTATATTTCTTCATTATTTTAAGGGGGGATCCTAGTGTAGCGGGGTCAAAAGAAGGGTGTTTTTGGGTTGTTTTTTTTTTAAAAAAAACTACAGCTTCACTCTAAAATCCGAAGACAGGGTTGAATTTGTGGTTCTTTAATCACTTCAGAAAAAAAAAATTGTGGTGATAGAGTGAAAAATGTTGCTGCACGGTCCGCTGCAAAATGGCCTGGAGTGCCTGGACGGGCGTACACTTACAGCCCAAACGATTGATCCGATCGAGCTAAAAATTTTAGTGAATGTTCCCGACACTAGTAGCCATAATCTTAACTAGAAGATCCGGGATCGGAGTATCCCTTCATAGAAAAAAAAAATCAAAACTTTGAAAATTTTGGTACTAAAAGTTTAACTTGCTCAAAAAAAATACTAAAAGTTATTATTTTTCGAAGATTCTAGTTCAGATACTGGACCGATCCCTTATGAGTCTAAAAAAAATTCGAACGACTGTTTCAGGCGTTCGAGTCGACCTGCAGTTGTACGCCCGTCCAGGCACTGCACGCAAAATATGCCATTTTGCAGCGGACCGTGCAGCAACATTTTTCAATTTAAGTATCACCATAATTTTTTTTTCTGAAGTGATTAAAGAACCACAAATTCAACCCTGTCTTCGGATTTTAGAGTGAAGCTTTAGTTTTTTTTAAAAAAAAATCCCCAAAACACCCTTCTTTTGACCCCGCTACACTAGGATCCCCCCTTAAGTCACTTCTTTTAAAGGAAAGGAGTGGGCAAGTTTGTAAATGAAAGCATGAAATTCATTTTATATGTTTATTCAGATTCAGAGAACATATATAAAATAATTACATAGATTACAAAACGGAAACAAAAAAGATAACATTTTTTTGTCTCTTGAAACCGTTCATGTAGCAGTTTTCTTGTTTGCTTTAATGTATGTATTTATGTATGTATGTATGCATGTTTTGGGATACCTTATGGACTACTATTATTGGCGATTCTGTTCCTATCGTCAAACAATTAATTTGTCGAGAACGTGCCCCTTCCTCGCACGGTCCGGTGGTTACCAGCCAATCTAATGTAACCTCCCCAGCTCTAAAAAGACTCACTTCAAGATTAACAATATACTTGTCTGTTGTTTGTCAGACGATCAGATCTGGGTGTTTTTTTTTATTATTATTATTATTTTTTTACTTCAAGTCACATCCTCTAAAGGAGTGGGCAAGTGTGGAATTTAAGACAAAAATTAATTATATATGTCTATTTAAGTTTAAAAGAACATATAAAAAATTAATAACAAGGATTACAAAATAAAAAAAACAATTATTTTTGGCACTTGAAACCGTTGGAGATGCAGTTATTTTCTTTGCTTGTATGTATTTGTTTGTATGTTTGTATGTATGTATGCATGTTGTGGGATACCTGCTGTACTACTGATATTGGCGATTCTCTTCCTATCGTGAACTATTCATCTGTTGAGAACGTGCCCCTGCCTCGCACTGTTCGGTGGTTACCAACCAATAGAATTGTAACCTCCCCAGCTCACAAAAGACTCTGTTTTAAGATTAACACTGTACTTGTCTATTGATTGTCGGTATGAGTTTCCAAGTGGGCGAGAAGATTGTTCGACTGAATGAATACTTTGCCGCAGATGCTGCAACTGTGTCTTTTCTCACCGGAATGGATTCTCTCATGTCTCATGAGATTATTTTTGTGTGTAAATTCCTTTTCGCACGTCTGACATTTGTATTTTTTCTTTTCTTTATGAACCTTTGAGTGTTCAATCAAATGTGCTGCTTGACGGAAACATTTTGAACAAGTTTCGCACAAATAAGGTTTTTCTCCTGTGTGAATACGCATGTGGTCTTTTAAAATGGATTTTCTGGCTAATGATCCTTCACAGGTATCACACTTGAACCGCCGCTCACCTGTATGTGTCCTCATGTGTTGCTTCAGTCCAAACGACGTTGTTAGTTGTTTCCCGCAAACGTCACACTTCAATTTTCTATTTTCGGCCTTCTTTCTTGGTTTCTCGGATGCCTGTGATTTCTTTCTTCGCTCCGTGGATTCTGTTTTAAAGGGTGCCTGTATTTCTGCGGAACGTTCAGATGCATCTTGATTGGGAGAGTCATTTGTATCGATTGGTTTGTCAGTACTGCATTCGCCTTGGGTTGCCTGGACGTCTTGTGGATTGCATCCAATGGTCGGCTCAGGGTCATCTGTGTTAATTGTTTTGACAGTCTGGCATGTGTCTTTGGTGGTTTGAAGTGGCTCGTCTACTACATTTACTGTTTCTTCTTCCTGAGGATTGCGTCCGATGGTCGGGTCAGGGTCATGTGTGTTGATTGCTTTGACAGGATCGCGTGTGTCGTCAATTGTTTGGACTGGCTCATCTACTTGTGGATTGCATAGAGTGCTCAGATCAGGTTCGTTCGCATCCTTTGGTTTGACAGCATCGTGGGTGTTTCCAAGTTTCTGGACTGATTCGTCAATGGAAAAATCCAGTGTTGAATTGGAATTGTTCTCAATGTGGTGCGATAGAGCAAGTGTGGATACTGTGACGATACGACTGGTCTCCGAAACCCACAACTGCCCGAATTGCCGTCTGAGGCAGCGATGATTTTCGACGAGGAGCTGAATCTGATCTTCGGATAAACCTTCATTGGCGATCTGTTCCATTTCCTCGATTTCCAGACTCCGATCTAGGTCTTCTGATGTTTCACATTGAAGAGCCATTGATGTCTCCGACGGCGCTCCACTCTCTTGTGAATCGGCGATGACATCTGACGACGAATCGGAGAAACCATCATTTATATCTTCAGGTGTCGGTGGAATGGCAAAATCATTCGTAAGGTTGTCATTTTTGCTTTCTTCGTCACTATCAGGACAAATGACACCTATTCCGTCAAGTCCAGGGTCTGGTGTAGCACTTCTGCCCTGAGACAGATGTAGAGGATTGTTTTCCGTGAGCACCTGTACTGCATTGTGTGATAAACCTTGCGGTGTCGCAGTCTTCTCTGGAGTTATGTCCAAAAAGTCAGGATGAGGATTCTCTAAAAAGACCGACTCGATGTCGATTTCTTGGAGTAACTTGTCGGAGTCGGTCGACTCATCCCAATCCCACCTGAATGAATCCCTGCAGTCCAGTTGAACAACTGTCGGAAAGTTAAGTACATCTTCGGAGTCTGAACCCCAGAGATTGGTCAATGGATGGGAACGGGCGTCATTCGCCATCTTTTAAACCTCTTTTAAACTGTTTGATGATTGGTGAGGTTCTGCACGATGCCACGAATCTGAAACAAGAACAAACAAAGAGTACACTGCGCGCCGAATTGACGATAATTTTCGGTAAACTCAAGCAAAACACGAAAAAAAGAAACCCTCCCCGTGCGCAAACTGACTTATATTAATTTTTACTTGAAAATCTAACTAGAGTGAAGTAAAAGCAAGAAAAAGTCCGAATCGATGAAACGCTGCGCAAAAAAATTGGTCAGTTTGCGCACTCCGTCGTTTCCGACGTTTGATGCCCAGGACTATCCGATTCTTACGTCGTTTGATCGGATCTAAACCAAAACACGAAAAGAAAAAAAACCCTCCCCGTGCGCAAACTGACTTATATTATTTTTTACTTGAAAATCTAACTAGAGTTTATTAAAAGCGAGAAAAAGTCCGAATCGGTAAAACGCCGCAGGAAAGATACGTCAGTTTGCGCACTCCGTCGTTTTCGGGACTCGATGCCCAGGACTATCCGATTCTCGCATCAGACAAGCAGATCTGTTTTTTAGTCTGTTCTCACAAAATACACATAATAAACGTCGTTTCCGTCAACTCTGATTCTATTCAAATTGTAGCCTAACATATAATATTCTGTGTAGAACGATTCCCCAAGCATGACAAGGACAGTTGGCCTATCTTTCCGCTGTGCTAACTGTTGAAGTGATTTTTGATACCGAAGTTCGTTATATTCTGCATCAAACCAGATCATAAGGCATTCAACTGGCCAGAATTTTCTTTGGCTGAAAAAGTCGACATGTACAAGGAGTTTGTCTTTCATGTAACAAGGTAGGTTTACGCCAGACCATGTCTTGTCGTAACAGGCTTCGCGATGCTGCGCCAGTTTCGACAATCTACGCCTGGCGTTACACCTACCTTGGCCTGCGGCGCTCCCTGCTTGCCTTCGGCAAGCTGTTTAAAGGGTTCATTGAGGCAATAAGTAGTGCACTACGTGATGAATGGTCGAAGTATACAAGCTAGGGCGCGCCGCCCTTCCGTCGAACCGAGTATAGGCAGCTCCGCTTCGCTGCGCTGGCAATAGACACTTCCACCAGAGCGCCGAGTGAAGAACAAGAGGAATAAAAAGCACCGGAACCAGTTCCCAAAATCGCCTTATTTGGACGTTTTGATTAATTTAAATAATGAAACTCATCCTGATTTAATTTTTAACAATTTTTAGAACCAAAATAAACACATTATTTTAACAAATAAGCGACTTTTATGAACTGTTTCCGGCTTTTGTGATTCTTCTTCTTCTTCACTAGGCGCTCTGGTGGAAGTGTCTATTCAGTTCGACAGGGGCCGATACCAGCTTTGCCTGCCGGCGAATTCTTTTCGGGCCTTCTTCGGCCCTCGCACCAGACGTGGCTTGGCCCGATCGGAGGCCGTATCTCGGGCTTCGGTCCTCGCTCCTCACACCCCGTGGAGGTAAAGCGCAAACTTATTGATATAACATCAGGACTGAGGCCCTCTCTTGTGTTCCCACTGTGCCAAAGTCAATGTGCAAAACTTGGCCGTTGCACCAATGTTCAGAATACATGAAGGCAGGCTCACAGACCCCCGTTCCGACCCCTCTTTGAAAAGGTCTTGATGAGACCTATCGAAATATGCAATAAAAATTTTTAGTCGGTCGATCCCCTTTTTTCAAGATCCTGATTCGGCCAACTGATGGAGTCGGGCTCCTAAACCCCCCTTCCGACCCCTCTTTGAAAAGGTCTTGCCGAGACCTATCGAAATCTGCAATAAATTTTTTTAGTTGGTCGACCCCCTTTTCCCAAGATCCTGATTCGGCCAACTGATGAAGTCGGGCTCCTAGACCCCCCTTCCGACCCCTCCCTGAAAAGGTCTTGCCGAGACCTATGGAAATCTGCAATAAATTTTTTAGTCGGTCGACCCCCTTTTTTTAAGATGAAGGGTCGAAGTTGAATATGTTAGTAAATTCGGGCCGAGGTAGCCAATTCGCAGTTAAATCTTTGGTCAGGGGTCCAAATTGATTTCATTTTCGTCTTCAGCACCTTCAAAAACATACGAAACCATGTAAAAATGTCTCTAAAATATAAAGTCACAATAAAGTTGCACTTTTTCTGCCGTTGTTTTAGTGTTTTTTTGTTGGTACGACTAAATTATTTGAGATAGAGAGCTGAATTTTGGCGTGTGGCGAGCCAAGGATATACCTAACAACCCTGCAAAATCTCGTCCCGATCGGCCGAGCCGTTTGGGAGGAGTAGTGCGGACACACAAACAAACAGACAGACAGACAAACAAACAGACAGACAGACAAAACTTTTCAACCCCACTGGAGTAACTGGCTTCGCTAATCGCTCAGCCAATAAATATCCCGCATTAATAGTTCTCTGTACAAGATAATTTTAAACATTGGTACATTTGTATGGAAGAATCTGTCTAGTACCGCGTTGTCGGGCAACTTCTTTAAAACGATGTCCAGCAACGTTGGTGGATTAAACGTAGCCATTTTCTCCGGTTGATTGCAAAAGACAAAAGTGCGCGCAGACGACAATAATTTTTCGTGAACTAAAGCAAACAATTGAATTAAATGAACCGGATAAATTGATCGAACAACGATAATGAAAAGAGGCGAATGATCTCGGTGTCAAAAGAACGTGAAGCCTACGCGCCCCGTCGGCAAGACAAAAAGAGGCCAGGACCATCCGATTCTCAAATCCGTCTATCCGATTTGCGCGTTAGTCACCGAATATGGGATTGATGTTCCCGATGCGAAATATCTGAAACAAAAGAGAAACGCAACACACACTGCACGCAGAATTGACGATAATTTTCGGTAAACTAAAGCAAATGAATTAGTTATATTTAACAAATAATTTAATTTAAAAGAGATAAAACCAAAGTCGGTCTCAGAAAATGAACGTCAAGTCTACGCGCTCTGTCGTTTAGACGGTAACGGGTCGGGACCATCCGACCCTCAGATCGGCTTTAACCATCTGCGCGAAAGTTGACCATGTGTCGTTACGATCACCGATCTTAACGCATGCTACGAAGTATCGCCAGTCGCCTTTCCCACTCTTTACCACACATGTTTTTCATTTGTCTTCTTTTTTTCTTTTGTTTTTTGTTTTCAATTATGTGTTGTGCCAGTAACCTTTGTCTTTCCCTTGCATAGTACGCTAACGAAAGGGGATGCAAATTTTCACTGTCAATGTCCCTAATTGGGCTCGGTGCCGGAGTGATCAACTCCGTTTCAGTATCCGAAACGTCGTGATCGCCTTGCGCCTGCATTTTGGAAGTGTAACCTTCCTTGTTTTGTTTCTTATTTTTTTGAGCCTTCCGATTATTGCTCAATAGGGTGCGTCGTTATTCCCCTACTTTCGACTACGACTTCAGGATAGCACTCAAAAGTTTCGTTTTTTTGTGCTGATTTCAGAAATGACCTCGGTTTTGCGATACAACATCTCCTTCACCACCCTACCGGACGTTTTATGTCAAAAAGCGGCGATTTTTCACGTTACTCTGTTTTTAGGCCTCGGGGACGGCTTGAGGCAGTCGGGGAGACCGTTGTATGGTTGGATGGTCATCACTTACACTAAAGATAACTCTTTCAGCCGGATGGACCCACCGGGCACAGCACATGTGAGTACCAGACCTCAACTTTCCTCTTTTTTCAGCTGAAAAATCGTCTTTTGTTGACGTTTTTTCAGCTTTTATCGAGGCTGCTGACAGCCCACTCACTCCATCACATGACCAGGTGTGCTTAAAAGTAGTGTAGGGATGGGGAGTAAAGAACCCAGCCCCCACCCTTGGGCTGGGGAGCGCAGAGGGGGGAGGGAGGGGGGGAGGAAATTTCCACTAAAAGCTCTAAATCAGCTTGCGCTCGCCCCGCGCATGGAAAGAGCTGTCTTTGCGTGCAGGTCTTAGCTCAGCAAGTGAAAACGTTGCCTTACAGGCTCCGTGGCATCTCTGGACGTCATGAAGGAAGAGCAAAAGGGGTGAGAGAGGGAAGAGGTCAGCCCGAGCAAAGACCAGCCGGGCTGCTGCGCGAACGGCCGAATTGTCAACAAACGCCCGACTGGCAGCTTCACCCACCCTCGCCAGGCCGAGACGAGAGGGGGAGAGCGGCAGCGTGTGGCGTGCCTGCGGCCGGCCGGCTGAGCGCTGCCGGGTGGCCGGGCGGCCGGGCGGTGTTGTTTGTTTTGCCATTCATCAGCTGACTAGCGCGCTAGCAGGTTGTTAACGTTTTCGCTCAGTTTGAATTGATATCATCATGGCAAGGACAACGAGGAGAAGCATGACGCCTGTATTAGGGTGTTTCAAAAAAAAAATAGATTTTTGAAAGTAGTCGATTTTCTGGTTTGTCTAGGTCCCAAATGATCCCCCACCAAGTTTGAGCGAAATCGGTTTATATTTCCCCGGTGCAATGCGCGAGAGAAAATTTTGAGCCGCCTGGGGTCACCCACCGCCTCGTGTCTTGCCGCCGCGACTGTGGCGCCATCTGAGATCGGAGCTCAGTGAAATCTGGTGGCAATATTCCTTGAGGCTGCTCCTATCTGCCTGCAAAGTTGGGTTTCAGACTCCATCTCACTTGACTATGCGACAGGGCCTAAAGTGCATTAAATTGTTTTTTGAGGGGGACGGGGGGAAGGGGAAGGACGTCGTCAAATTTGCATGTGGGCCACTTTAACTGATGTGCCAGAGAGAGATATGCCTGATCTGGACACTAACTAGTTCAAATCTTCGCAAGGAAACCAGGGAAAATAATGAGAAACTGCCTGGGAGGTAGGCAAACCGCAGTACTTGTCACTGACATTGCCTACCTCCCAGGCAGTTTCTCATTATTTCCCCTGGTTTCCCTGCGAAGATTTGAACCAGTTAGTGTCCAGATCAGGTATATCTCTCTCTGGCACATCAGTTAAAGTGGCCCACATGCAAATTTGACGACGTCCTTCCCCTTCCCCCCGTCCCCCACAAAAAACAATTTAATGCACTCTAGGCCCTGACGCATAGTCAAGTGAGATGGAGTCTGAAACCCAACTTTGCAGGCAGGTAGGAGGAGCCTCAAGGAATATTGCCACCAGATTTCACTGAGCTCCGATCTCAGATGGCGACACAGTCGCGGCGGCAATACACGAGGCGGTGGATGACCCCAGGCGGCTCAAAGTTTTCTCTCGCGCATTGCACCGGGGAAATGTTAACCGATTTCGCTCAAACTTGGTGGGGGATCATTTGGACCTATACAAACCAGAAAATCGACTACTTTCAAAAATCTATTTTATTTGAAACACCCTATCCTGGGTAGGCAGGTAGTAGAAACACTTGCTGAGCTAAGACCTGCACGCAAAGACAGCTCTTTCCATGCGCGGGGCGAGCGCAAGCTGATTTAGAGCTTTTAGTGGAAATTTTCCTCCCCCCTCCCTCCCCCCTCTGCGCTCCCCAGCCCAAGGGTGGGGGCTGGGTTCTTTACTCCCCATCCCTACACTACTTTTAAGCACACCTGGTCATGTGATGGAGTGAGTGGGCTGTCAGCAGCCTCGATAAAAGCTGAAAAAACGTCAACAAAAGACGATTTTTCAGCTGAAAAAAGAGGAAAGTTGAGGTCTGGTACTCACATGTGCTGTGCCCGGTGGGTCCATCCGGCTGAAAGAGTTATCTTTAGTGTAAGTGATGACCATCCAACCATACAACGGTCTCCCCGACTGCCTCAAGCCGTCCCTGAGGCCTAAAAACAGAGAAACGTGAAAAATCGCCGCTTTTTGACATAAAACGTCCGGTAGGGTGGTGAAGGAGATGTCGTATCGCAAAACCGAGGTCATTTCTGAAATCAGCACAAAAAAACGAAACTTTTGAGTGCTATCCTGAAGTCGTAGTCGAAAGTAGGGGAATAACGACGCACCCTATTGCTCAATGCCAAGTTCGGCCGAGGGCCAGGACTATCTGATTTTTTACGTCGGTTGATCGGATCTGAACCAAAACACGAAAAAAAAAAGAACCCTCCCCGTGCGCAAACTGACTTATATTATTTTTTACTTGAAAATCTAACTAGAGTCAATTAAAAGCAAGAAAAAGTCCGAATCGATAAAACGCGGCGGGTCAGTTTGGGCACTCCGTCGTTTTCGACGGTCAGTGTCCCAGGACTATCCGATTCTCGCATCGATCTGTCGGATTTTTTTTATTTGTTGTATGTATGTGTCGCATGTGTGTTAATATCAGGAGATTCGATGTTCCAAACTAGTTTTTTTTCTTTTCCTTTTGTTATTAAGGAACGTGCCCCATCCTCGCACGGACCGGTGGCTACCAACCAAAAGAATGTAACCTCCCAGGCTCCCATGCAGCGGGTCGAAACCCATGTTGCATGTCAAAGACAGTGCCAAAGGACCAAGTGCTCGGAATCGGACTATAAGCAAACGTAAAATCTCGAACGCGCTGCGCATTTCGACCCGAACGCGGATGCGACGGGCACGCCCAGACACTGTTATGGCGACGGTGTTGAAGAGGATGACCAAGTGCCTGCTGCAGTCTTCGAGATTCAGTCGAAGTGAACGATGAAGAGGCACCGTATCGGAAACTCGTCGCGTCAGTCCAAAGTGTTGGATGAAGGCACCTTTGAACATAAGAAGAGACGGCGTTAGTAAACATGCGATGACATGATGGACACGTACATGAAACATAATGATGTTTACCTTCCTTGATGAAACAGCGGTAACGTTTCCTCAGGGGGCTGCAACGCCAATGGCCAGCGTGGGGGCAATGCGCGAGACCACGGAAAACACAGAAATGGGGGGCCCTAATGCTCAATGACGGTCGCTTTTCTTCAATCTCCCGTTACGCGGTCTTAGAAAAAAAGGTTAATTCTGTGTATTAGGCCATATGGCACACCGATTGGTTGCACCGTTTAGCAGTAGTGAGCCGTCAAAGTAGTCCGTTTTCAGTACTTTTCCCGCCATTTCTAAATTTGAATTTCAGAGTTTCAGCAATGGGCTTTTCCTGTGAAACTAGGAGTCTCATGATGAACTTATATAGCCTAATACACCGAAAAATGACTTTATTTTAGGTTTGCGTTGAGAAATCAGAGTTACACGTCACGGGTTTCGGGAATTAAGGCCCCCCAATTGTCAATGTACCGGTCTCGCGCATAGCCCCCACCCTAGCCATAAGCGTTGCTGCCCCCTGGTTTCCTATACCCTTTCAGGATGTCGCCGCCTAAAGAGACAGGTAAAGCGTCACAAAACTGTTGCGCATCGCCAGACAAGATGCGAGCCCCTTCCACGCTCGCATCGGTGATTGCCAACCAGACAGACGGTGTCGTGTCGAATGTGCAACCTCCTAGTTCCGCGAGCGGAACTTTGTCTGAAGACCATTTTTTTTTTTTTTGTGCCTGGGATCTATTTATTTATCCAACGTGTACATGATTCATACAATAAACATACAATAAACAATACAATGAACATATTCTTAGCATAGTATGCATCTCTTGACAAGTAGTAAATGTAAATGTAACATCAATCACTGGCGTCACTGACCCTCTGCATCCACATCCGCAGAATCGATGTCATGCACTGACACATCTTGCTCGTTCACAGCGTCCTCAGGTGGAGTCTGTAAGGGTAAAGTCAATAAGTAATCGTAGTCAATGTGAGAAGGGTGTTGTAACATTGCGTACTTACCCAATTCTTCTTGAAGCATTCCTTCGTGTCATGTAGCACGATGCACTTGCTTTCATTGGGATCCTGACCCACTCCTAGCAGCACAAGAAGATTCTGAAGAACGTCCTTAATCTTGTCGTCTTCTCCGTTAGCTTTCTTGATTTGCTCTACAAGACTCTGCATATGTACAGGCCCTCGCATCTGCCGCGTGTATTGGGCTTTTTGATAGGCAATTAGGGCCGCTTTGTCTAAAATCCGGGTGAGTGTTTGCAGAGCCAATGTGGGACTCGAGGCGGGAAAAGCCCTTGCCACAGCCCGGACAAAAAGAGAGCACATCCCTTCCGTTTGGGGTTCTGTTGCACACCCGGAACTGAAAAATACAGTAAGTTAGAATGCTATTTCAAAGGATATTGTTTCATACGATACTGAAGCATGAGACTTACTCCAAATCGGCGGCACTCCACAATGCCATCGCTCGACATATCAATAGAGTCTTTGCGCTTGCGTTCCGCCGCAACCTTCTTGTCGGCAGGTCCTTGCAGCGACTGCTGCACAACCAGCTGAGCGAATTTGTTCACAGGCAAATTGAACAACCGTTTGAGCGTCTTGTCGGCTCTGCTGTCCGACACCAGTCCCTCCTCTTCCTGTTCATCCGGTTCAGACTGGCCAGAATTTTGGCTCTTGGAGGTGGATGGCCCTGGATCTTCAAACGAGGCTTCCCCTCTGACACTCTTGGTTGCGGTCTTCTTTCTGTCCGCCCGGTACTTGGAGACTTACTAGACTTCTTTGCCTCTTCATCTTTCAATAGGCTATTCCGCTGCTTAGAAAAGAAGTAAAGAAGTACAAAAGCGGATCCGGATACGGTCGGATCGGCTGCTAGGCTTCCGGTCGGTATGAGAAATCGTGGTGCGGATAGTTGACGGGTGCTGTCGCGTGTTTATGAGTGATAAGGAAGAAGACAACAGTACATAAATACATTTTCTTGAATGAAAATTATTGCGGATGTCACTGGTAAGGAATAATAGACAGTTGTGGTTAATTTTTTTATGGTAAACATGCCTGAAATACTATTGTATGGTGAAAATGTGGGGAGCGGGAGTGACATAACCCCTACAGGCCGGTTTCGTTTTTTTTTGTTATTTCACTTAACGCAGGCTTTGGCAACCCCTAAAATAAATAAATTTTTTAAATTTAATCATATATTCAATTAATTTTGCCACGATAAGTCGTTCTTTCATACATTTTTGAGTTTTAGTGCCACCGTTCCCAACTTGCATCTCACTACTTCGGTGTACCCATCCTATTTAATGCTTGATGTCAGGGTTGACGCCATGACATGTCTGGAACAACTCATATATACTTTACCGTACATTCCCTCATGTTTCCCCTTTTCTTTTCCACACATGAACTGTTTCAGGTGGGTTGCGATGAGGCTTATGTGAGACGAACTATCAACATGCCAAAGCACATTGATGGGGGTCTCACAAACACTAATAATGCACCTCACGTTCTTGCTGCTGTTCAGGTGAGTTTCATGCGGTAAAAATTTTTGTTTCCTTTTTTCATTTTATCAGCACAGGCAAGTCAGTTATCATTCTGATCAACAGGCTCTCCTCCATTGTTCCCCAATGGTCGACTTCATCATTGATGACTTGGAACATAGAAAATCGTGTAGGTCTCTATTGTGTATGTGCTGTGCCTTTTTCAAGTTGTATGATGATATGGCAAAAACTGGGATAGGCAATCCCACCGCACTGGTTCTTAAATGGAATGGTGAGTGTCTCAATTTTGCTTTCAGTTGTTCGTAATGTCAATACTTTTCTTCAAAATGTTTTTATTTTCAGACGTATCAAAGCTGATGAGTGTTCAAGATAAGTCCAGCCCATTGAGAGTCCTTGAGATTTTCATTGATAAATTGCGATTCGAGCAGGTTGACAGAAACGATGAGTAAGTCCATAATTTTGTCCCTAAAGTGTGTGCAATTGTGTTGAAATTTATATTTTTTGAAATTATTACAGCTTCAATTTTTTACATTTGTCTCCTGTGTCATTTATTTGGAAATCTGACATTTTATACCGAGGTAACCATATTCATTTTACTTGAAGTATTGGGTGTAATTGAAATGTGACTGTGCTAATGCAATAAATGTTTTGCAGTGGTGTGTGCCTGTGGAGAGTACAACATTAGCCAGCAGTTGTCCACACTATACTTGGAGTCATTAGTGTTTGATTTCCCTGTTGCTATTGAACAACGATATTAGCACGAAGTAAGAGAGATATCTGCACACAGTGTGCTCAAGCTTCAGCAGAATGGACTCCATTAGATACCCACCAGAACTCGCTGAGAGTTTTCGTTTGTGCACCTAGTGTAAGTGTCATTACTAGTAAGTACTCACAATCAGCCTTTCATTTCTGTTTCATTTTGTTGCATGGAAATTGGGTCTTGCCACAGGCAAGCTGCATGGGACGGAAACAACCTTCCTGTGCATATGAAAATCAAGGGAGAACAATTTTGAAATTGAGGTCATTGATTTCTAGAACCTAACTGTAACGAAAAGGCAAAGCCAGTGTTTATAGCTGTGTGCCCTGATGGTCGTTCTCGGCAATTTGATGACACCAAAAGGTAAGCTGGTCCCGGAAGAAACTTGGCTTTTCTCCATGGACAGATGTGTGGACACTATAATAATTCCTTCCAGATTTTACCTAAGGTCTGTTGCAAACCTCTTTATGTCCTCGTCTTCATCAAGCAACCCAGGACTGACACTGATTTATGAAAAGAAAAACGGTGGCAAATGAATGGTTGCTGGAGGTGAGAAAAATGACTATACAATTAATTAATCTAAATTTATAAATATAAAAATCAGATGACCAGTGGTTTCAGTCATTCCAATCTGCTTACAATTTTATTTTAGTTTTAAGGAAATGAAGTTAAAATATTTGTGTTTTTCTTTTAGGAACAACAATAATAAGAGACATCTGGAACACAGAAAGCACCAGCTCCACTACATCAGGATATACAAAAAAGGCAAAGTATTCAATAAAAAATCCGTAGTATGTAGAGCAAGCAAACATCGTAATTTTTTATCAAACAGCATCAATATTATTCTTGAAAACTAGAGTGATATAATGTGTATGTGCTTTATAGAACTCAAGCCGATACTTTAAGAGTCACAGTAATAACAGGTTCCCTTAAAAAAGAAATTCAAGTCTTACCAGGGCACAGATTTGGGCGGGGTTGTGCGCTGTGCAACGTACTCTGGTAGAAGATAGCTCTTTATGGAAGGTCCAGTGCTGATTCCCGCAGTTTCCACCATCGCTCTTTCATTGAATGGCATATGGAAACGTCAATATATTCTTATGAGTCCACACACACAAAATGCACATGCTTGTAACTTCAGCAGTACCCATAGAAAATTGCACTTGAATCATAATCGCGGGGATGATTATTCTCCACCTCAGCTTCCCCAGCAGGATTTCTTTTTCCAACAAAAAAGTTAGTTAGCTTTTCCGGATGTTAGATGAATGTCAAATTTCCATTTTGGGTCTTGATTCCTAAGGCTATACAGCACCTTAATTTCTAACAGTTTGCAGTGATCTTTTTGAGATTTCCTCAATCCATCTGGACTGCATGAGAGACCAATGTACTCTGCATCTGTGTGGATGTACATGCCACAACTCCTCCACAACAAACTGTATGGGTCAATGAGTAGGCTTGTTCCTTTAAACGTACTTACCTTCTAGCAGAAGACCTCATGTTTCTTGCCATATGCCATTGCCTTAGTTTTCTTGGTACGTTGCCGATTCCCCACAAATGTAATCTCAGGAAATTCATCCGGGCTTTTCCTGTTATGAACCTATTGATTCGTCCTGCTTGGCTGGGCAGAGCATTGAAGAGCTCGAACTCTACTCCACATATCAGTAGCACTTTGACCTTTGGTCCCAGTAATCTTCAAAACAACCTGGTGAATGCAGGCGATGGATTCATATTGTAAACTTGCTCTTCCAACGCAGTGAGCACGCGTTCAACATAAGTCCTCAACAACTCAATGTCACCTTTTCCATCATATGAGAAATCTTCATACGTTAGGTCTCCAAGCTGCATAAAGAGGCACGGTTCGTCCTTGTAGCTGAGCTGACTCAGGAGGTACATGAATTATAGGTGCCTGGAACGACCTTGCTCAGTTCAACTGCAGTCCTGGGGTCATAATTGGCACGAACGCGAGAAATCGCGCTTCAATGAATCATATTGTTCGACTCTTGGCGAAACCATGTTGACGTTTTAAGAGACCCAGCATTCCATTTATTGGGCAGGAAAGTGCACGTGATGGCTGCAATTAAACAACACAATTATTAATTCGAAGCGCACCTTCATTTAATATTTTCCTAAGTCATGATTGCACATCGTATTTATTATTTTTGTCAG